>BPVZ01000194.1:423450-443221 GCA_020521535.1 Rubroshorea leprosula | reverse complement strand
AGAGCATTGGTTTAAATAATAAGAGCAACCACTTTAATAGAAAATCTCAAGGATAAGAAGATCACAATTATAAAGACCTGGTTGCTTGCATTGTTAATGCTACATCAATGTTTAGAGGAGATGATAAGTTGATAACTTTGTCCTGTAGATTTTTCCTCTAGGTTATTTCTATCATTCTTCTTTAAATTCTATCTCGTTTGCTACTAAATTTTTTGGGTATTGCCAATATGATCAGTTAGTTTCTATTTCTCAATATTTCTCTCTAAAGAATTATGCTTTTTGTGTTTTAGGGAGAGTGCATCTGATTCATATCCCTATGAAGATAATCTTATGTTTCAAAAGCTTAAAGCGTGTGAAATTTAGATATATTTCTGTTAAATGTTTGAGCCTATTGTTTCCTTTTTGGACTTTGCAGTTCCCTCATGATGTGTAATGCTTAAGATCTTTCTAGTCATTAAGTCAGAAGATTTCATGCTTATTTTCATGGTTCTTAATCAAAATAATTGACTTTTCTGGTTCCTACAGTGGCCCGCCAGGAGATCTTTATGTTTATCTTGATGTTGAAGAGGTAAAAGGAATCCAAAGGGATGGCATTAATCTTTTGTCAACAGTGTCTATCAGTTATGTCGACGCCATATTGGGGACTGTTGTGAAGGTAAATTTTCCTTGTTCTGTTTGTGATTATTGCACAAAATTCTTGATGCTTTGCTTTTTAAATTAAATGATTGTTATTGATTAAACACAGTTTTTTGAGGAAAGAGCTTTAGCATTTTTATATATACCGTGCAACCACCATAGGATTGCCATTACTGAAAATCATGTATACCTGCAATTATTTCTTACTACTTATTTGTCAGTTTCTTTTGTCAGATTCATCTGCTTTTAGGTTTGCTTATCTGGTTAAGGATACTGTTCTCCACTCCCTCCCCTTTTTTTAAATACTGAAATTTCTGTCCATCTCCTTATTGGTGCTCGTTGCCGTCATTGTTTTGTTGTCTAAATCTAATCCATCCCAATTTCTCAATCCACTCAGCCCTCTTAACATGTATGTATGCCATATGGTACATCCACAAGGAAACAAATTTCAATCTTTTGTTATGGTTTTCTGGTTGGATTCTTTTATTGTTATTATTAATTAATTTTTTAGGGAGAAGTGTGAGATGGACAGCAGTATCATGTCCTCTCCGCCTGTTCCTGACTAAGATTTGGTTTGCTAAAATCTTGATTATATATATTTTTGTTAGCCACTGAATGCATCTCTCCCCCTCGCTAGTATTTGTACACTGTTACTTGATGACTTGACACTGAAACAGGTGAAGACAGTTGAGGAGGTTTCAGATCTACAGATCCCACCAGGCACTCAACCTGGGGACGTGTTAGTGCTCTCAAAGATGGGTGTACCTAAGCTCAACAGACCATCTATACGTGGTGACCATTTATTCACCATTAAAATTACTATACCAAACCGAATAAGGTATAGAATTGTCTTCAATCTTCAGTTTCTCTTTTAGCTGTATGTCTTGCTATATTTTCACACAATAGCTAAACTGTGTGAGTCATGCCAGTATTGATGCTTGTAGCCCTATGCTTTTTAGACATTTAACTTTTCTTAGGTTTCCCCGAGATCCATTGTTTTATTTTGGTTTTATCAATCACTTCTTTCAGCCTGCAAGTTAGAGTTAGACTCCCACATGTTCTTTCACGCTTTTAGGTTTCTTAGCTCAAGAAGAACTAGTCAAATTACAGTATTTCCAACTGGGGCAACTGCTAGGTATCTTAAAAGTAAAATGTTTGCCTTTTCAACTAGGTTTCATGCTTTTCAGGTGGTATTTTTTTTCTTCCTTTAAATAAGAAAGTTGAACAAAAGGGCTTTAGTATTCCAATTTTGAGGGAGTTGGAGTGGTTAATGTTTATACCCATTTTTCTGATAAACTAGGATCTGTTATCCATGTGTTATGTAAACATCACTAGATCAATGCTATCTTGGTTGATACTCTACCTTTATGAGATGAATGTAAAGACATACTGCTTTGCTTATTGCTTTGAGGCAAATGGCTGAACTATAGTGTCTTGCATTGAAAATCTAGGGTTCAGGAACCTAAATTGAGGTAGGTCTAGCTATTATATACTGAAGATATTTGTCATCGAACCCAACTTATGTTGATCTGCATTCCAGTCACTGAATATTTTGTTGTTGAATAAGTTTTCCCAATATTTATTTCTATGGCTTAACAGGGATAAGTTTTTCCTTTTCTAACTTCATAATATTCTTTTTTTTTTTTTTTTTTTTCTGGCCATCAAAATAGAAAATATTCTTTTTGGTTGGTTAGAATTATTCAATAAAACATTCTTGCAGCAGTTTTTTTGTTTTAAATAATTCCACTAATAGTTGAACTAATATGCATTGGTTAACAGGTAAACTCTATGTTTGTGCCTTGTAAATATCTGGCGTTGGAATATGTTTCTACTTGTTCTGGAGATGATCTTCTATTTTATGTTAATGTCTTTTGCAACTACTTGTAGACTTTCTGACACTTTGCTAAACATTATTACAAATTTGGTTGTTCTTGTTCTTTTTATGTCAATTTTGATACTGAAAGGAATTCAAAACTAGCTTCTGGGTTATATTGAACTGTTGCTTTGCACATAGCTCTAATTTTCCAATGCTCACTTGGACTTGGTAGTTAACAGTTTCACTTACCTACATTTAATTATATTGCTTTGCTTACTTATATCAGTGCCAAAGAGCGGGAGTTACTTGAGGAACTTGCATCTCTGAGTAAAACTCCTGGCAGCCGCTCACCAGCTCGAGCCAGGGCTCCAGCCAGTAAGCTATCGCTTTGCCCTTTGCAAATCAGTTTTCTGCTTGTTTGTTATTTTTGTTAATGAATTACTATTTTCATACTCAGTGCCTTATTGCAGTTTTATTTGTGTGCTTGAAAATAACTAAAAAAAAAAATTCTTTTATATTCATCATCATCGTCATCTTTCTGAAACTCAGCATAGCATTGTCACTGAAAATATAAACTCTGCAGTTAGTTTTGGTAATTACAAGAAGCACTGATTGTAAGGATCATGTGTGTTTTATGTTTGCAGCTCCAACTTCAGAACGTCAGGTGGATAGGATTACAGAGAAAACTGAAGAATCAAGAGATCAGAATGACTTGTGGAAGCAGTTAAAAGATTTGGCAGGGTAATACTTCTTCTTCCTCCATTAAAATTTTTAATTAGTTGCTTTATTATCTATGCTAGACACCTTAAGTGACATTTGGTTCAATGGAATGGTTGTTCCATGGCCGTTGCATGAAAATAAAAGTAAAATAAAGGGATAGCAGGAAAGAAGGGAGTTGGCTAAATTTTAGTTTTTTCTTCCCTATTTCAACTGACTAAAGAACTTAACCATCCCTGTTCCTACGTTGCCATACTCCTATTTTATTTCATGTAATAACTACGGAAGAGCCATTTCATTGCAAACACGACCTTGCAGTTTACTGGCCATGGCTGGTACAATTGGAAAATTTTTTGACTCGAAAATTGCAATTGGATAGGATCATTTACATGCTTTTGCAAGCTAAAACTTGAAGTTAGATTTATCATTCATCAATCTCTTGCGCCCTCTTTTTGAATTTCTCTGCCCTCTTAACTTTAATTGTGTTCTGTTGTGTTCTGGAGATGAACCTTTAATCATCAACGCCTTTTTTTTTTTCCTTCATTGTTCATCAGTGGCACTGATCGGTAAAGATGTGATATTTGCAGGTCCGTTGTGAATGGTGCTCTAAAATGGGTGAAAGACAACCTGTAATTGATGTCTTCAAGCGGTCAAAAATAAAATCTGATGGCTTCACTCGAGATTAAAACTCGGTGAATGCCTAGGCACCAATGTGCACCATGCTGCAAAACAGATCCTGTAGCCCCTTTAAAAAGTGTACCTTTAGAAGTCCGCACCACAAGTTTTTTCATGGATTTCCTATAGTTGTGTTTTTTAAGTCTTGCTGTGGTGAAGTAAGAAATTTTTTTAACTCAGAAAGACACAACACCGGCTGATGGCAGGCTGGTGCAAATACCTTGCTTCTACGGAAATTTATTACAAATTCTTTGCAAAAATTGTGCATATGTACTACATAATAGTTCTTCTTCTTACAGAAAAAGATAGAGAATGATACAAAGCGCTCTTAGTCTGACTTGGTGCGACTTTTACTGATCAACAGGAAAACAGCAATGACAACAGGAGTTGATACCATAATCAGAGCTTGTAATATATTTGGTCGGGTAATCTCAGGGAAAATGATGCTTCCATACTTTATCACAGCCGCACCTATCACAGATCCAGCTCCTAATTTCCCCAAATATTTCAAATCCTCCTGTTTACAGCAAAGAATTGCAGCGACAATTAGCAAACTCCGGTTTACTTTTACAAAACGTTAACATTCAAACCCTTTCCCGGGTTGGCCAATGTGATGTTGAGCTCAAGGCTCACAACTTCATCACACCTGAGTGCACCATGCTCATTTAAAGGGTGATGTGGCTGGAAAAAACTTCATCACTAGCCCGTAGTCCATTATGAGTATGGAGAAGATAATTATTAGCCAGTTGATGTTCAGGCAGAAGATATAACTACATACCAGCAACAACTTTAAGAGGTAAAGACTCGGGGAATGGGATATCAAGTTTTTACCAGAAAACTGAATCACAGGCTTAGTAGATGATAACAAAGCACAAGTCCATATAGGCAATCATTTCGCATCATCAGCGTTTGCCATGTTAGTTCTGTTGATATCTAGTTGATATTAGGAATACCCATCACTTACGGAAACCCTATTCACTTGTTTCTTTATGCAATGCACCATTGCTTTTAAACAATTCAAGTACACAGGACCTCAAGCTAAATAGTGAGTCTAAATGGTACATTTTAACCATTTCCCCACAAACATAGCTTCATATGTCATGGATTCCAAGTCTATTTTTAGTTTCACTCACTGAAAAGATGCCCATTCATACTACAAGAATTTCAACTCAGTCATTTTCCTTAATTCTATCCCTAACCATGCTGCCAATGACATCACGAATATTAGCTGTTTTCCTAGCATACTATATTGCTATGCTTCTTCTTCTTATTCTTCCCCCTTTTTTTTTCTTTTTTTTTTTTTTGAGAATATATTGCCATGCTATTTGAAGACACATCATATGGCTCTTAGTTGCTTAACAATTTTTTCCACAATACAAAAGCAGACCAATCCAATTCCAGGGAATTACTCCAATTGCAGGTAAGTTCAATTCCCACATCCTAATTTTCTACTTGTTCATCCTAATGCCCCAAAAAATCCGTCTTGGTCTAATAACTTTTAATAAAAAAATATATATTTTCTACAAATTTGCATATCAACCAATGTTCATCCAGCAGAAAAAAAAACGATTCATAGAAATTAGAACTGCATCAGAACCCAATTGAAAATATGAAAAACAAAGAATTTCCTTTCCTCATAATTCCCACATTGAAATCATTCTACAACTGACCTGAGAGATGAAAGAACCACCAGAATCTTCCAAACTCGGATTTTCTTCTTCCCTTTGCGAGTCGATAGCATGGATCGGAAAAGAACGTTCAACCATGGAGGATGAGGAGCAATTACGGCTGTCAACGAGAAACTTAATCGTCCCATTGAGCTTCTTCGCCGGGCCTAACCGCCGCGAATTCAGAGATGAGTAGCAGAGCTTCACCGCTCCACTTCCTGCTGCGGAAGCCACCATTTCTCGTGTGTGGCAGAAAAGGCGATGCAGTTAAAAACGCATCTTGAGGAGGGACTTATTTTAAAAAAAAAGATAAGTTGGTAGGCAAAATATTAAAAGCAAAAGTTGTTCAAGGGCTCAATTTTAATTTTATTCTCCTAAACAAGTGCGGTAGACGCTATCAATACCAAAATGATCATCCTTCTCCCTTCCACCTGCAAATCAGATTCCCTCACACCCTAACCCTAATTCCTCATCGGAAGCAAATCCAATCTCCGATTCAGTCGTCGGTTTTTTTTTCGGAAATCAGCGAAAATGGTGTTGGCTCAGTTAGGAGGGAGCATATCCCGGGCGATCCAGCAGATGAGTAATGCCACCATAATCGACGAGAAGGTTTTGAACGACTGCCTCAACGAGATCACGCGTGCTCTTCTCCAGGCCGATGTTCAGTTCCAGCTAGTCCGTGAGATGCAGACCAACATCAAGAAAATCGTCAATCTTGACGATCTCGCCGCAGGCCACAACAAGCGAAGGATTATCCAGCAAGTAATAATTCAATAATTTCATTATATTTATGGTTTGCTTGCTCTTATTTTTCATGTTTTTTTTTTTATTTTTTTTATTTTGAGTGTGAAGAATTTAGATGAATGGCTCTCTGTTATATTATTATTATTATTATTTATTTGCTTTGAGAATTATGAAAGAAGAACTCTTTAAGATGATCCAGATTTTTAGGGTTATTGCTTTGAAATTTTGGTTCTGTTTCATGAACTTAGCATGTATTTAGTTAATGATTTTAATCCTCCTATTGGCATAAAATAGTCAGATTTTATTTTATTTTTTTCTTTTTCTTTTTATTTTTTGGTCCCAAAATTCAACCAAGGAAAGGTTCAACTTTGACTTAATTTGACTTGATACGTAGATTTTATCGTACATTGCTGATTTCCTTTATGGGATGTTTTATGTTCTTATAACCTGCCATTAAACCTTCAACACTTTCTGTTTCTCCATGTTTGGATAAAGGATTCTAATGTGGGATTTCATAAGAAGAAAATATGATGGAAGGAATTTCAATTTCTTTTTTTTTAAATGACTCTTTTTTTTTTTTTTTTCAAGGAGGGAGATATATTATAGTTTAGTTGGAGGAAAATGGGATTTGTAGAAGGGATATCAAAAAACCACCTTCAACTGGTATTTTAAAATGATAAGTTTTTGTATAAACCCAAAAAATGTTTGACATGTCATCTAGAAAAGGAATTTAAAATTTGGTCTTTCATATAGTCATATGAAATCCTTGTTTAGAACCCTTCACACAAACACAACCTAGTGAATTTCTCTATTTAACTGGGTTAAGAATAATCTTCAAGTTTTATCTGTTGGTGCTCTATGCCCATTCTAAAAGGGTTGCTCTAATTCTTATTTGTAGGCCATATTTAATGAGCTGTGTAAAATGTTGGATCCTGGGAAGCCATCTTTCACCCCCAAAAAGGGGAAAACAAGTGTTGTCATGTTTGTCGGCTTACAGGGTATCTTTCCTTTTCTTTATTCTGAATCTAGATTGGATTATTTTATTTTAATTCATAATATATCTGATTTTATTTTATTTTATTTTATTTTTATTTTTTTGGCTTGCATAATATTTAAAAATTTTGCAGGGTCTGGGAAAACAACAACATGCACAAAATATGCATATTATCATCAGAAGAAAGGTTGGAAACCAGCTCTAGTCTGTGCAGATACTTTCAGAGCTGGTGCTTTTGATCAGTTGAAGCAGAATGCCACCAAAGCTAAGATTCCATTTTACGGAAGGTACATTTTCACATGATTTATCTCATTATAACTGCACATGGTAACTTAGCACTTCTATAGGTTCTTTATTTCTCCTGACTTCATGTGCAATTTGCACATGCTTTTATCTTTGTCTTATAATCATATGCATGTTTAAAATGTTTACTCTTCAAGAAATTAGTTTGATTTTGAGAATATATCTCTTTGATTATCTAATTATATATCCTTTGGTACAGTTAGAGTTGAATCTCTGAGAATATTCTTCTCTAATCAATTTTTTATTTGATGTCCACTCTTATTTGACATGGGGTTCATCTGCAGCTATATGGAATCAGATCCTGTGAAAATTGCTGTAGAAGGTGTGGAGAGATTCAAGAAGGAGAACTGTGATCTTATAATTGTTGATACCAGTGGTCGCCACAAACAAGAAGCTGCCCTTTTTGAAGAAATGCGTCAAGTTGATGAAGCAACGGTATTGTACTGATTTTATTTTGCTTTACTTTTCATGCTGCTGATTATAGAATGCTGCTGATGTCTATGTCTCATTACTATTTACTGCTTATCCATTTCCTCTTCCTTTTTCAGAAACCAGATCTTGTTATATTTGTTATGGATAGTAGTATTGGTCAAGCTGCATTTGATCAAGCTCGAGCATTCAAACAGAGTGTTAAAGTTGGAGCTGTGATTGTTACCAAAATGGATGGGCATGCCAAGGGTGGCGGCGCTCTTAGTGCGTGAGTGTTCTTGTAATTGCTGTAACGTTCTTCATTTTCAGTATAGTCAAGCTGGTATTTGCATTTTCTTTCATAAATGTAGTGCAGGCCAGTTATTCATGCAATTATTGGATGCTATACCTTTTTTATCAGCAAATAAGCTATTGCTTAGTTATGACAGGGGTTTGAACCCCTGGCCTTAACCCAAGAATTAAGATTTTGAAGTTAGTGGGTACCAACTCACTAAGCTCTTGTTGGTGATACTACAGTATTTCTTATTATAAGTGTATGTATTGCTATGGTTGACAATAAGATCACATTTTGTGCTCTAGCAGTTTTCATTGCAACTATCTAACGTTGGCTAAAATTTCTGCTGTTTCACTGTTTTCTTTTTGTGGTTTCTTTCAGGGTTGCTGCCACAAAGAGTCCCGTCATATTTATTGGAACTGGAGAACACATGGATGAGTTTGAAGTTTTTGATGTCAAATCATTTGTAAGCCGTCTCTTAGGTATTTCCCACTGCCTTTTTGTTTTAATACTCTTGCATTCCATCTCTTGATTTTTTGATATTCATACTCTTGCATTCCATCTTTTGGTTTTTTGACAGTCTCTTGCATTTCATCTTCTGACTATGAAAATTATGAGCTACAGAATGCTTAAAATTATTTTAAAAATTGATCATTAATGTTGTGCTTGACTCTCTAATTAGGCATGGGTGACTGGTCTGGATTCATGGACAAAATTCAGGAAGTTGTTCCTATGGATCAACAACCTGAGCTCCTCCAAAAACTTTCAGAAGGGAACTTTACATTGAGGATCATGTATGAGCAATTTCAGAACATTCTCAAAATGGGTCCAATTGGCCAGGTTGTTTTGACTTTCTGTTTGAGCCTTTCTATACTCTAGTCTTTCTTTTTTCTTCCCCTTTTTGATAAATAAATTTCAGTCTCTGTGCCTTCTTGTGTGTTATGGTTTTCTATTTCTATGTTCTTGGTTATGTGGATGTCTTAGTATTAGGTCATCCAGAGGTTACTTTGTGTTGCAGGTAACTTATTGAATCATTTTCAAATCCTAGGTATATTTTGAATTTTATAATTTTCTTTTCTCCTTTCTTTCTTGATTTTAAATTTATGTTATGTTCAATACAAGACTTTGTTTGTGCAAGCTATGCCACATGCTCTAATGTGTCTATCACTGATTCACTAGGCTTAAATTTTTTGCTCCTCTGTTAATTAAATTAATTTTAGATCATTCCATTAGGTCACTGAAATGTATAATCTCTCCCTCCTACTTTTTCTAATCAGCCCTCCACCCTGCTACTTTTTCTATAATTTTTCCAGTGGCTATTATCATGGATTTTCTTGTTGAAATTCAAGTTGTTGGTGATAATATCCTTGGCTGGTTTTCTGTAGGTTTTCTCAATGCTTCCTGGATTTAGTGCGGAATTAATGCCGAAAGGTCGTGAAAAAGAAAGCCAGGCAAAAATCAAACGCTACATGACCATGATGGATTCAATGACAAATGAAGGCAAGTGAATGTTATTTTATTCATTTCTAGAGTGTTTTACGTGTTACTGGCTCTTAAAAATTGTAGTTCCTTAATGCTCTAAAGATTATAGTTCGTTGATGCTACTTCACAATTTGTTGCAGAGTTGGATAGTTCAAATCCTAAGCTCATGAATGAATCAAGGATCAGGCGGATAGCACGGGGATCTGGTCGTCAAATTATAGAGGTAATGGAAATGTTGGAAGAATATAAGCGCCTTGCCAAGATATGGAGCAAGATGAAGGGGCTTAAGATTCCCAAGAAGGGTGAAATGAGTGCCTTGTCCCGCAATATGAATGCACAGCATATGAGCAAAGTCTTGCCCCCACAGGTGCTGAAGCAGATTGGTGGCATGGGTGGCTTGCAAAGCTTGATGAAGCAAATGGGATCTGCAAAAGACATGATGGGGATGTTTGGAGGTGGTGACAAGTAATTTATCCCCAAAACAACTCAGTTCAATGAAGTTAAATTCAGGCAAGGCAGCAGAATTGTTATCCAAAAATTTATTCCTTGCAGAATGCATTTTTATTAGACTTTATTTTTACTTTTTACATTTCTTGTAACATGTAGATTTTACACCGAATCTAATTTTTGTTTGCCCTTCTGTAAGTATTTAGATTGAAGGAAATCTATTTCACAAATTTACGAGAATGGAAATGAGCTTTAGGTCATCAAACCAAAGATTTTTTCGGTGTAGAAAAGAGTAAAGTGATAGTATTTTTTCTTCTGCGTCTCATGTAACCATATGGAAAGCATACCTGAGTATGGAGGGGGGTATTTAAGCCTTAAATAATCCTCCAAGGAGGGAACATCTTCTAGTCCTTGATTTGATTGGTAGAAAATGATTTCTTGAATGTTTTCTGTATCTGGAATAAGAAGGGTTTTTTTTTTTTATTATTATTAATTTTCAGTATTTAAAAGTCACATTAAATTCAATTAATTTGAAGTCGACTCAAGTTGAACCTCTCATAAGCAAGTTTTTTTAATGTTTATTTTTTTATTCATAAGATATAAATTTGAAATTTTATTGAAAAACAATTAAATTTTTTTTATTCAAATCAAGAAAGTTACCGACAAGAAGTTTTAAAAATCAACAAGTCACTAACAAGAAGTTTTTAAGTGGCAAGTCTGTGTTCGTAATAATAGGCGAAGAAAGGAAAAAGGTTGTTCTTACCAAGAAAGGAAAAAGGTTGTTGACTCATTGCATTTGTAAATTTAGATAGAAGAATTGGAAGCCATATAATGCTAAGAAAAACTCTTCTAGAAGAAGGGAAGAGGAGTCTAAGAAGCAGTACATGAGAATTGTACGGAGAATTTGGCAACAAAGTTCTTTTGTAGACAACAAACAAGTCAACAAAATTTATATAAATTCCATCGTTGCCTTGGCCACAGTTGTTTTACCACACAATTTTTGTTGGATAAAGTAATGAACAACCAGCATGCAAAATAAGCCTGGAGATCAGAGTCATCAGACTTTCTCAATTCAGTTTCATGGCACCACATTCAATTTCCACATTGGACCTTTTTGAAAACAATAAGAAGGCCCTAAGAATGCCTTGCTGATTACAAGGTCAGCTAAAGAGCTGGTTTACTTTCTAATTTGCCAGCTCAAGCTTCCAAAAATAGTAAATTTATTTCAGAATTAAATGATATGATAAATAAAATATGGTTCCATTCATTTTACACAACAAACAAGAAGATTATGTGCAAACTGTACTATATCGCCAACCGGAGCAAAAGTACTAGCCACGATTTTAGAAACAAACGAATGTGAATTAGTATCCTATCTTTCTAAGAACTTGCTTAGAACAGTTTTTCTCAATGGAGCTTCCTCTTCTTCTTCGTCTTCTTCTTCTTCTTCATCATCACCATCATCTTTATCAGACTTCACATAAGGGTGGAGAGTGCAGCGCATAACTGAGTTGACCTGCTTCCTCAATGTTGCATTATCAACAACAATATTCGTTAACATCTTTCTGAGTTCATTGTCAGTTCTTCGGTCACTGCCATTTACATCAAGATTCTCATCAAATCCTGCCACAGAATTTTCCACATCTTGGGCAAGGAGCTGTGCCTGTACATGAGCAAACAAAAGCCAGGAATTTAGATACCGCGTAATTTCAAAGAAATATGAAAAGAAACTTTTATAGAGAAAGGCACTACATACATGAATGAAACTGCACTTAATCCACCTAATATTATTGTGTGTAACTCCATTGTAAAATAAGGTAGGATATAAACTAGCTTTATATATCACTGCATAACTTTTTCTATGTTGATTTGTGTCTACACTGTTGCAGGAAAGCATGCCCTGCATGATCCTTGTTGCCATGAGGAGTATGTCCTCAACTTTGTCCTAGGCTTTTATGTATAAAACTAAAAAAAAATCTGGCAGGCAATGAAGAGGGTGTGAAGATGTATTCTTCATTCCACAAGTCAAGTTAGCCATCTTGGGGAACCATATTATCCTAGGGATAGGAAGAGAACTTGGTGAAGTAATGAGAATTGTGTAAGAGACTGGATAAATTGACAGGGTTGTTAACTTTTTGTGGTTTGGTAGGAAATTGATATAACCCTTTTGCAGAAAATATTGTGCCAAGTGGGTCCACAGCGGGAGAGTCGAGGGAAAAGTTTTTACCTTTCTAATTGGACTTTGGAGGTTGTGTCAAAGGCAAAAATGAGCTAAAAATGTCAACTTTATTTGTTATTAGTATCAAGGTGTATAAATACCAAAATAACCATGCATTTTCCTGGTAAGGGGGAAGTTACCGCTCGGAACCAAACACTGCCAAGTATATCACTAGTTGGCTAATGGATGAATTGATCGTGCAATATCATGCATCTGATTAATTCAATGAAAACTAATCTTATGATGTAAACAAATAAAGAGTAGCGTATAGGCATAAAAGCATGATGCATGCGGGTACGCAATAATATCGTGACAAGCATCATAATCAATGAAGAACTTTTTAAACAATGCAACAACTGAAAGAACCAATTGCAAAAGTCATTGTTATAAACAATAAATAAAAGCAATCTCAAGTGCAAAAGGTACCTCAGCAAGGAGGAGGCCAATTCGATTATCTGATGTTGTTAAGAGATCAATGGCATCCGATGGAGATGAAGTGTCCACAATTAACTTATCTTCCTCCTCTACAAGAAAATTAACACTACATTCTAGAAGCCGGTTGTGAAGAATTTCACATTCATGCAGCAATTTTTCATTAGCAGAATTGCTAAGCTCTGTTCTCTGCTTTTCCTTTTGAAGGAACCTCTAAAAATACAAATACAACAGTTCAGAATCAACATAATTACCTACCAAATTTGGTAAACTTGTTGACACAAAAATAATCTGCAACTGTCAATTAATCAGTTTAAAATGAAAGAAACAGAAGGAAGCACAAGCAACAGATTTAGTCACTTCATTTTTTTAGTACTCCTTTCCAATTTTCTTTCATATTTGATTTTTTTTTTTTCAAAAATTAAGGAAATTCATATTAGCAATGACAGAAAATACAGTGACAAGGTTCTCCACAGATGCCAATAATGATTATGAATAACCCATAAGTTCAAGTTTGTTTGAGTGGGAGTGACAGAAGGTTATGGACCTCAATCTCTGACTTTTCATATGGTAACAACTGATGTCTACTCTTGAATAACTAGAAAAAGATTGATATTTACTACCTTATATATCAACAGTATGGGAGGGTTGCCATTAAGCATTCTTAAATCCTACTCAGACTTAAAGACAAGGCACTAAGTTAAAGACAAGGCACTAAGTTAAATATCACCAGAAGCCTGATAGAAAATGTCTTTTTTTCACATTTTTCTTACTTTCCATCTTTCTTGGGGTTACATAGAAAAAAAATCATAAAGATCTACATGCAATTTCACTACCAATATTGATTATAGACATTGATGAATAAAACTGGAAAATTGTACAACCATCATCAATTGAACTAAAAGGACCTTCCATTTATTTGTCTTCTTTAAAGAAACAGGTCTATAAAAAAAGGAAAGAAACTATTAAATAACAAATTTATCATCACAAAGGAATCTGTGAAATGCTAATCTTACAACACAAATGAAAAACAGAAAATTTAAGAACATCAAAGATTAACAGAACTCCATTTTTTGGTGAGAAATTGACCAGTATAGCATTAAATTAACAGCAAGTAGCTTGATATGCACTTCACTTGATTATTATTTTTATGTTATGGCTCCATAGTCCATACATAATGCTAAAATTTGCTTGGAGTGAAAAATTAAAGCAGCAATTGTTAGGTGACCACATTACCTCTAATTCTAGTTTTTCTTTCATCATGCGGCCAAGCTCCTGCTTCAATTCGGATTGTGAATTTCGAAGAGATTTTACCTCTTTAATGAGGAGCTTTACCTCTGCTTTGGATTTCACCTCCAACTCTTCATGGTGTTTATGTAAGTTCTCAAACAGCTCTCGGGCAACATCTAACTCTTGTAACAACATTTCATTCTCCTGAATCAGTGATAACTTTGCTAACTCAAGACGTGCCTTTTCATCCTGAAAAAAATTTGCACTTGTTGAGTAATATTACATCTAATTGATAATGGAGCAAAAGATGAAATATTAACAACAGTAATGAAACCTGTTCGGCCTTCAGTTTTAGTTCAATCTCCAGGCACTGCTTACGAAGTTCCTCCATATCCCACTGCATTTGAGTAAATCTTTCTCTTTCATTGAAAACTGCTTGCTCAATGTTCTCTTTACAATTTTCTACAGTGGTTTCAAGTTCCACTTCCAAATCCTTGACCTACAAGAGAAAATTCTTCCTAAGACAGTTACATCCACAACATGGTCTTCAGCCATGCATCCTGATTATCCAACTGTGCATTGCAGGTGACTTTATATTCTCCATTACATACAATACATGGGAAGTTTAGCAAATAATGCAAATAAAAACCAAAAATGGCTCAAAGAAATAAATGTACCTTTGTTGTCAGAAATTGTTTCACTGCTACTTCTTGATTCAATCTTGCTATAAGATCTTCCATGTCTGTTTTAGCTGTAGCCAGTCTCCTCTGTGTGGTATTAAGAACCCTTTTCAATTTATGGCGCTCATCTGATAGAAGAACAAGTAAGTCTCCCTGGAACTGTATATAATTTTCAGGACAGTCAGGGGACCTGTCGCCCAACAAATTAGCTACTACTGAGTTTGATTCACTAGCTTGCATAGAACTTAGGTCACTTTCAACACTCTCTGTTGACAGTCTACGAAAATGGCCACCTATTCTGCCATGTTCTATTTCAGGCAACTGATCAGTTCCATCCCCAATAAGGGAGCTTCTTTTCATAGTAATGTCAGTTTGTTTGTCTCGTTTTGTGATATTGCTTTCCCTTCCAGAAAGTATTTTACGCCTGGAAAATCCTTCTAGGTTCTCTGGAAAAATATTCTTGTTAAGTATGCCATACCTCATGGTCATATCTAATGAATCAATCAAATTTGGTTCAGGGGTTGAATTTTCCATGCCGGGTTCAGCGGAACTCTCTCTCCCTTGCCACGTTGTTCCAAGTTCAGATATCCCCTCACTAGAATCATTATCATGTTCTGAAGCGACTGTTGAACCACCAGCAATGACAGAAACATCTGAATTGGAGTGGGACAAAAATGAAGGCACCAAACCACTAAGAGAAGATACTGTGTCTAACTGATTCACATCATCAAATGCTGGAAACCATAAGAACAAAAGAACCAATTAAGTTCCACAGAGTAAATAACTAATAGCCTACAGCTGACTATCAGAAAAACACTAAATATATATTTCATTTAAAAAATGCATCAAGGAAACACCTACAAGACCTGACAGCAGCTTCTAGCTCAAGAAACATTGCCACAGGGGCACTTCTAGATATATCAATATCTGATAATAGCTTTTCCATCCAATCCTCCAAGGAACACCTTCGCTGCAATAAACTAACCATTTTGAGAACTTTATTACAATTAATGTTAACATAATCTCTGTGCATGCATGTAGTGAACACTTCTATTTGGAATTGCACAATGAACAACTACAAAGCAAGATAATACAGACAATATTGATATATTGCCAGTGTTCATCAGTCAACAAGTGAATACATTCCTCAGGTTGCAATTGACATCATTTTTAGACATGATATAAAGTTCATTTTAGATGAATTTAATATGACCTAAGGAAAGAACTAACAATAAAAATAAAAAATAAAATAAAGAGAGCATAGTTGATAAACTATGAAGATATTCCACATCACTAAATAAAATGAGAGAGAGACTCTTAGAATATTTCAAGAGATAACATGCCACATAATCAACAGAATTAATTGTTATCAAACATCCAGTAGTAAAGCATCTGTAACTTCTCTAGATTTCACAGCAGGAAAAGAAGAAGAACTGTATGAAAATTGTTACCTACCTCCTCCAATGCCTCCTGACTTTTTGTTCTCAGAATTGTCCTCCTTGGAGGAGCTGGAGGCAAATTCTTCCTAGGAAATGCCTTTTTAAGCTGCCAACAGAGGAAAAAAAATTAATTATAATGAATTCAATGGAAAATTACCATCTTGTGAATTGACGAAGTACTTTATTGCCAAATCTATTTGTTAATTTATTTATTAATGAAAAGATGGTGAAAAGGGAGCAAAGGAGATATGCATGAAAATGTAGTATAAAGTCTTAGAGTAATACAAATAGAGTGTGAAAACTTACTTCAGACAATAGCTTTAAGAAATCACTGAATCTTCGTAATATTCCTCGGATGGTAGTTATCCCTTCTGGTGATTGAATTCCAACTTGCACTCTGTAGAACTGTCCTCAATGAATGTTAGAAAATAAATGAAGCAACATTTATTTACTACATATCAAGTAGAACCAGATAAAATAGTAAGAACTATAATGACAAGTCACCAAGATGGCAGAACGTACTCCACAAGACTCTAACTTAAATAGCCAAAGATATATATGACAATTATAAATGTTTACCACTGTGACCATGTTAGCATCCTCCTCGAGAGAAAATGAGAATTCAAAACACCCAAGAAGGTTGAAAGGTTAAGTTCAAGTCAGCAAAGGAGGAAACACCCAAGAAGGTTGGAATGTTTACTTTTATATACCAGAGGAAAAAATGTTGCTCTTAAAAATAATAGAAGAATGAAGGCCTTAGTGAATAACTGATCAAAACCATGGGGCAGCAGACAGTATGGTGAATAAAAGTCATGAATGTTGCTAGAACAGAACAGTAAGTTGGGGACAAACCACATGATGACCATTTCATATTGTTCATTGCCTTTAGCTCTAATGGTGGCAAAACAAAAATGTCTTAAAGTATCTAATGAAAAAGTGAACAGAAATTAACATATATATTGGTTACATGAATAAGCAATTGTGATAGTCCAAATAATAAGTTAACAAGTCTCAAAGAAGTAAATAAATGAAAGTAAAATAGTAGTACCGGCACATTATCTGAACGATCTGAACCTCTGGATATGGACAAAATAGTCCATGAAGGAATGGTAACACAGTAACTCCATCCTGTATGAGGATCATGAGGCCAAACAGTCCCCCGCCCATCCTACAAAAAGAAATATCTGGTCTTTATAGGTGTTCAAATTGAATTTGAATAACTTCAATGCAACTTAAAACTACTGCTCTTAATCACCCATTCAAGTTGCTGACAACTACAAACTACAGGGCTTGGTTGGACCCTGATTAAAGCTACACAAACAATGAAATGAAAAACAACGCACAACCGTGATAGAATATGTGCACAGAACATCCAGAGTCAATATAGTGCTTGGTTGGGCCTCAGGCACAGGTTTTAACCCACTTAATGGCAATAAATTTCCACCAGTACAAAGTGGAGAATTCTTGATCCAAAAAGGATTCTAAGTGGAGAATTCATTTAGGAACACAGAAAACAAGAAACCTTCTTCAGAAGCAAGCACCCAATAGCATTTTCCTTTCTTAAAATGAGGTAAGAAAAGCAGCTGTCCTAGCTAGGGAAACCTGCTCAATATCTTGTATTAATACAAAGAGGAATCTTAATTCCCCTTAATTTAGCAGACACATATCAAATTTCAAAAGCAATATAAATACAAGCTCATCATTCACTATGACTAAAGGTAAGAGTATTGTCTTTGCCTTATGCTATCCTCATGTTGCCACAATGACAATTCAAAGCAATAAACATCTTCAAGAATCCATGAAGTCAGCTCATACAGTTAATTATATATAGACAGAAGCCATAGTTCAGATTTAAAACACTCCAATAAAATCAAATGAATCCACTAAACTGTAGATAATGAAAACACCAATTATCAATTGCAAAGAGCGACACAATAAAGAGGAGATAACATACCCATGTTCGAGGAGGAGCGCTCCAGTCCATTCCCAGAGGCAGGGGTGACGTGCCGTCGTGGCGGTGCTTTGGCGGGCTCTTGCGATTCGACCCCAAATATTTACTAACAACACCATGATGATTGCTCTGAGTACTGGAATCACCATCGCTAAGATCATCATGAGTTGTGATCAAGGAATTCGATGATTGATCATCGATGATGGGGTTATCCGAGAAATTAGCGAAATTAAATAGAGAAAGATCGTGGGCATATAGATTCATGTTGCTGTGTGTCGGCGAGATGAAGATGGGTATAGAATAGCAATAGGGAGGAAGAGCATACGGATTTCTCTGTTTGGAAGGGGAGAAAATGAAAGAAAATAATTTCGTGCTTCAACAGCCTCTTGATCCGTAAACTTGATTTTGGATTTGCTTTGGGTTTACCCAAAAAAAAATGTTGATCCCAAACTTATACACTTTATTCAATTAAGAACCTCAAGAATTTTTTTGTCAAAAATCCCCTAAGCCTACAATTTTGTGAGTCTACCTCGAGATAGAATAAGTTAAATCATGTCAATAATTTAAATAATTCAATGATTATCTCCTTTTATTAGAAATAAGAAATCTTAAATTTGACTCGCATGATATGCAAGTGGAGTAAGATAATGGATGAAAAATAATTACTTCTCATTGTACAACCAATAAAAAAAAAGGTTAAATCATTTTCCCTAAGTTCTTGTATTCTTATTGAAGTTTTTTTCTATTTTATTATATTTAGAAATGCTTTTCTACTCCAAACTACATGTAGTATGGGACTATATGGGATTAAAAGTATTTAAATTTCTTATTAGACAAGATGTGTTAAGAGTATTTTAGCATTTTTATAATTCAAATGGTATATTTTGTTTTATTTAAATTGAATGACACAATTCTCTTTTATATTTCACTTTTTATTTTTCTTTAGTAATATTTAATTGAATGAAATTTTTTTTAACGGTTTTATAGTTATTTTGGATGCATTTGAATTGATTTTGCATAATTTTTATGTAGTTCTTTTTTTATATATATGAAAGGCATATAATTATAATTTTCGTAGATGTGAGTCTTTATATCATTCACTTATCTCACAAAATTTATTTTCAATCTATGCATATTTGGATAACACTTTGCACCACTAACATCTATTCCATGTTCCATCCCTAATAATATGTGTAAGTGATTTTTTTTTAAAAATAAAATTGTGTAAGTGTGTTTTAAATATGATAGAATTTTTATAGACTAACACTTCCATCTTATAATTAATTTAATTTTTATGATTTAAATAAAAATATCTCATTTTTTCAAACCAATCAAGTTCTTTTTTTGTCCTCAAGCCAACAAATTGAAAAGTTAAATTTGTACGATTATTGTTGACAATGGCAAATCAGGGCAGGCTTACATATTTGTTTGTCACATTTTAGAAGATGGAGGTCAAATTCACTATTGAATTCATATAATTATGGCACATTGAACCATTGAAATGTAGCCCAACTTTTCAATATCTTCTTCATTATCTCAATCATAATCAGTAATGATTTTCTTTTTTTTATTATTATTTGGACATAAATCAACCCCATCAATCTCTAGTCTATACCTCAACTTCACCATCTACACTT
>BPVZ01000194.1:395877-417443 GCA_020521535.1 Rubroshorea leprosula | reverse complement strand
TCCACCCGATATACCGTGGTATAATTGCGTCGGAGGAAAGAATGGAAAGAATGAGAGTAACGCAAAGCTCTGATCTTTTTCTGTAGTTGGAATGCGAAACGAGCTTGATGCTCTTCCATGCCACGTTCAATCTACCACATAAATCCAATCTCCTCAACGCTCCCTTCTTCTTCAGTCCTTTGAAGATAATGATGATCTCCTCCATGGCGTCTGTATCGTCACTTCATTCCCCTCAACCCACCTCCATAGAAACCTCCCTTCTTTCCCTCTTCGAAACCTGCAAATCAATGCACCAGCTCAAGCAACTCCACTGCCAAGCTATCAAGACCGGCCTCTTTACAAACCCATCTGTGCAAAACAAGATCATCGCGTTCTGTTGTACAAGTGATTTGGGCGATGTTAGTTATGCACGCAACGTGTTTGATGCAGTTCCTGAACCGGGTGTTTTCCTCTGGAACACTATGATTAAAGGGTATTCTAGAGTGGATTGTCCTAGAAATGGGGTTTCCATGTATTTGAGTATGCTGAATAGGGATGTTATACCGGATAATTATACGTACCCGTTTCTGTTGAAGGGTTTTACGCGTGAGGTTGGGTTGGAATGTGGCAGGGAATTGCATGCTCATGTTGTGAAATTTGGGTTCGATTCGAATGCCTTTGTGCAAACTGCTTTGGTAAATATGTACTCCTTGTGTGGGCAAATGCGTATGGCTCGTGGGGTTTTTGATAGAAGTAGCAAGACAGATGTGGTTATTTGGAATGTGATCATAACCGGGTATAATAGAATGAAGCAACATGATGAAACTAGTAAGCTTTTCTGTGAAATGGAGAAGAATGGGGTGGTGCCCTCTGCGGTCACCTTGGTTTCGTTGCTATCAGCTTGCTCCAAATTGAAGGATTTGGAGGTTGGCAAGAGGGTCCATAGGTATGTTAGAGAATGCAAGATAGAACCCAATTTGATATTGGAAAATGCTCTGATTGATATGTATGCAGCTTGTGGGGAAATGGATGTCGCACTTGGGATTTTTGACAGGATGAAGAAGAGGGATGTAATTTCTTGGACTAGTGTTGTTACAGGGTTTGTAAATATTGGACAGGTTGATTTGGCACGCAAGTATTTTGATAAGATGCCAGAAAGAGACTATGTCTCATGGACTGCTATGATTGATGGGTATGTTCGAGTGAACTGCTTTAAAGAGGCCCTGACTCTGTTTCGCGAGATGCAAGCAGCAAATGTAAGACCAGATGAGTTCACTATGGTCAGTATTCTCACAGCTTGTGCTCACCTAGGGGCTCTACAGTTAGGAGAATGGATAAAGACCTACATTGATCGAAACAAGGTCAAGAATGATATCTTTGTGGGAAATGCTCTGCTTGACATGTATTTTAAATGTGGAAGTGTAAAGAAAGCACGAACTGTATTTAGTGAAATGCCTCGGAGAGACAAATTCACTTGGACAACCATGATTGTTGGACTTGCCATCAATGGCCACGGTGAAGAATCTCTTGACATGTTCTCCAAAATGCTAAGGGCTTCAATTCAACCAGATGAAATAACTTTCATCGGTGTTCTCTCTGCCTGCACTCACACTGGCTTGGTAGACAAGGGAAGAAAGTTATTTGCTGGCATGACTACCCAATATGGGATAGAACCAAATGTAGCTCACTATGGGTGCATGGTTGACCTTCTTGGACGTGCTGGGTATTTACAAGAAGCTTGTGAAGTTATAAAGAATATGCCAATGAGACCAAATTCTGTTGTCTGGGGAGCTCTTCTTGCTGCTTGTAGAGTACATAAAGATGCAGGAATGGCTGAAATGGCAGCTAAACAGATGCTTGAGTTAGACTCTGATAATGGAGCTGTTTATGTCTTACTTTGTAATATATACGCAGCTTGCAATAGATGGGATAGTCTGCATCAGCTAAGAAAACTAATGATGGACAGAGGAATCAAGAAAACCCCAGGTTGCAGTTTGATAGAGATGAATGGTGTTGTTCATGAATTTGTAGCTGGCGATCAATCGCATCCTCAATCTGAAGAAATATATTTCAAGCTGGAAGAAATGAAAAGTGACTTGAAACTAGTAGGATATTCACCTGATACTTCTGAGGTGTTCCTGGATATAGGAGAAGAGGATAAAGAAAGCACACTATACCGGCATAGCGAGAAGCTAGCCATGGCTTTTGGACTAATCAACGCAGGACCCAGGGTTACAATTAGAATTGTGAAGAACCTCAGAATGTGTGTGGATTGTCACTGTGTGGCAAAATTGGTGTCAAAGCTTTATGATAGAGAAGTAATTGTTAGAGATCAAACTCGATACCATCATTTCAGGTATGGCTCATGTTCTTGTAATGATTACTGGTAAGAACACAATATCACCTAGAATGTGTAGAATGGAGCATTCAATTTTTCTCTCTGTAACTAGATCTAATTATAGAGAACAACTACGATTAAGGCTTCAAATCTGTACGCCTGGGAAAACCAATATCTATATTTCTTGTTCTAAGATCAATCAACTTGTCTTAATTTTTTATTCAACTGATTTGTTCTGTATATAATAATTGAAAAAAAATGAAAAATGAAGATGTTTTGACATATTTAAAATTAAGACGTTTTGATTTTTCATTTCTCATAATAATTAATAGCTATATTGTTTACACTAAATCCTCAATTCTTTGAAAAACCATTCACTTAACTTTTTTTTCTTTTTTTTTTATCTTGAGTTATCTAATAGGCGACAACTCTCTCATATCTCTTAATTTATCCCACTCATATATTTTGTAACTCGTACAATTCACTTAACTAACTGAGGGACAAAGGCCAAAAAAAAAATTGAGGGACTTAAAAAGAGCGAGGAAATTAAATTTGGATCAAAAAATAGAAAAATTGACTTGAGGATCAAAAGTGGTAAAATTTTTAAAGTTGAGGGATCATTTCAAAATTTAAAGAAATTTAGCGCCTAAACAGGCGAACCCCATTGGTCAGCTTGCGTTTCACACGGATTACACGGATCATAATCCGCGTGACTTTACTTTGATGCGCTCTCCACCGTTCGATTAAAACCGCGCCTTCCCTCCCTCCCTCCCTCCACGGCTCCACCCTTAAATTTGAAAAGTCCCACCAAAACTTTCAAATTCCCTCGCCTCTTCTCACTATAAATTAAAACATCCCCCAGATCCGTTTCATCTCTCACTTATAATTTTCTCAGATTTTCTTTCCAACCAAACAGTAGGTTTCTCTCTCTGATTCTGCAATGGCTCGTACCAAGCAAACCGCTAGGAAGTCGACCGGAGGGAAGGCGCCAAGGAAGCAGTTGGCGACAAAGGCGGCAAGGAAGTCTGCTCCGGCCACTGGCGGAGTGAAGAAGCCTCACAGATTCAGGCCTGGTACGGTGGCTCTGCGTGAAATCCGTAAGTACCAGAAGAGCACGGAGTTGCTCATTAGGAAGCTGCCATTCCAGAGACTGGTGAGGGAAATTGCTCAGGATTTCAAGACAGATCTGAGGTTCCAGAGCAGCGCCGTGGCAGCTCTTCAGGAGGCTGCTGAGGCTTATTTGGTTGGTCTCTTTGAAGATACCAACCTCTGCGCTATTCATGCCAAGAGGGTTACTATTATGCCCAAGGACATCCAGCTTGCTAGGAGGATTAGAGGCGAGAGAGCCTAGGTTTTAGAGTAATTGCATTTCTACTACTCTTAATTCTCTCTGTTCTTAGGAATTTGCTCGAAATTGAATGGTATGTGTAAATCTGTGGGGTCTCAGTATTTTACCTGTTTAAATTATGTTAGTTGATGGCATCTTATTAATGTTATGCTTTAATTTCTCGTTTCTCATTTGCTTAGCGGCTAGATGTATTTTTAAGTTGCAATGTAAGTGAATTGCAAAAGGGTTGTCCAAGTAACAACATTGAGTTTGATTTTCCAACGAATCATTTCATTCAATCAAGTTTAGCCTCCCATTTCTTGGAAGTATACGCGGTATGAATTAAGGAATCATAAGTGTAAGGATTTGGAAGGATTCTCTTACCCATCATTTTTGAAAAGAGGTTCACAGCATCTGTTATGAGCCTATCCTCACAAAGGCTGTTGATGAGTGTTATATGCTTACAATGTAAGGTTGAAAACCAGTTTCTTCCATCTTGCACAGCAGCCTAACTGTCTCGTCAGTCATCCCTATGTAATTTTACATAGACCATTTCCTATGGTATTATAAGTAAATAGTTCATATATCCATTCCAAACCATATTATCAATAAGCCTCACAGATTCAGCAAATTTTCCTTGTATGCATAACTCATTGATCAATGTGTTAAATGTTACAATATGAGGGTCAAGCTCAAGCTTTAACATCTGCCTAGAAACCAAAACCCACATGAACTGGCAAAAGCAATTAATTAGGATGTTTAAAGTAAAAGCACCATGTCTAATTCCCTCCAAACCAGCATACAATGGTTTTTCTGTTTTATGAATATCTGGTTTTTGTTTTTAGTTTTTGGGAAAATAAAAATAAAAGTAGTTTTTTGTATTTTTTGTTTTTTCCCTGTAAGAACAGAATCTATTTAGGAAATTTCTTAGCTATTGTGGTATACATCTGATTTTCAAATTCCTCTTCATCCATTGCAAGGTTGAAACTTAACAACTCCAATTTGAAGTTATAGTTTAGAATGTAACCATACTAAATTTAGAATCTATCTACTGATAAGCAGCATTCTACATGCTAAAAGTAAAAGAAATTGACGGCATGTTCCAAGAAAGAAAAACATTGCAATTTAACAATTAAAACCAAAGTGACAATTTCATGTCTCAATATCAATATCTCCTGCAAAACATGTGAAGGGAGATGTATCAACAGAACATTGTGAGAACATGACAGGTGGACAGCTAGCAGCCATTCTATGATACCTCCCACTTAGAAGAAAAACATGCATAGAATGACTACTACACTGACTGGAAAGCTATGTACTTGTGATTCAAGGTTAATTAGGACCCAGGATCAAGTACAGGGAGCCTGCAATGTAGACTGATAGATTTATCAGTTTGATGAGTACCGGGAATGAAGAACTGGAATATCACAGTCAAGCAAGCACCCTGTGGAGCAATCCCATAGAAAGCACAGTCTGGCTTGGCCAGGTGACACTGAAGACTCTTGGAGAAGTGCTTCACGCTCACTTGCACACTTTGTGCATCTCCCCTCAGAACTGCCCTCTCAGCCCGAGTCTGAGCACTCAGATTTTTATCCTCTGGTGGAGCATCAGCTTGTTCTCCTATGACCATCAATTTCCGAAACTCAGCACCAAGTGTGATCAAAGTCGTTGAGATCTGCAGGTGCAGATCCCCATGCTTGCTCACAGAGACATTTAGTACATCACCCACATGCTTCATCCGGTCCACAAAGTTCTGCAATTGATTCAAATCTGGAACTTGGACTAGAGTTTGAGGTAAATCTTGGGCCATATCAAGAGAAGTTTGAAGCTCAAGCACTTGTGCCCTAGATAAAGGTTTAGATATTGGTACATCTTGAATAACAGCAGACTTATAACCCTTAGTTTCAAAGGTAAGAAATGGCATTGGCTGAGTACAATTCGGAGGCAGCTTTTTCACCAATTTAATCTGCAGGCAATTGGCAGAAGGCCCACTACCAAATTCGGAACATATGCTTACACTACTACGAACAGCACGTTGGAGAAGGGAAATGTCTATGGCAAAGGCAATGCGATCCTCATTCTGGCTTGAGATGCGATAATCATCAAAAAGAGCTTCTTTCCGAAATTGAGCAATGCATTGGACTCCATCACCATTCAGAAGGTTATGAAGGAATATAGCATGATCCCTGGTTAGGAAGAGGTGGCATATTTTTCCCATTTTGTCTAGGGCAGGTAGAAACCTCTTTTCTAAGAGACTGACACCATTCTCAGTGAGAAATGCCTTGAACTTCATCTTTTTTATCTGTTCTTACCTCTCGCAATTCAAATTACTGTAGGACAAGTTGGAGAGAGAAAATGTAAATAAATAAATAAATTAGCATATTAAATACACCAAATAAGGTGTCTTCCACGCATATCAGCTTAAAAGTAATAACTTAAACAGGTAAAAGATTGAGGATAAGAGAAAATTTTTGCAACAAACTAGTTACAATAGCAGCTATAGTTTTTCAAACAGACTAGGTAGACAAGATATCTTATATCGTCTAGCATCCTGTCCTGAAGGGGTAACGTATATGTAGACAAGAAGTTGAAAACCATGGAGGGCTAGTCATGCAAAGGATTCTTTCATCTAACCCTCCAATGCTTCAGGTCAACAAATCTAATGTGGCAGGCAATCTAACCATAGATGACTTTTAATGTTATTACATAACAGTAAAATGAAATCTCTCTTTATCCTCTTTTCATTTCAACTATTGCTTTATATTTTTTAATTCATGAGCTTCACATGTGCTGTTTTCACTTTTCAGAATCTGAACTATATATTGTCATTTGTCATAATCTTTAGAACACTACTTCAGTATTTGTTAACAAATGTAGCTTGAGCATTATACCTGAGTGCACCCTTGCAAACACAGACCGTTTATCACCAATTGTCCATGTTCTAAGAATGCAATTGCAAGTTAGTTTAGAAACTATCAGAGAAAGAAAAACTAGCTATTTTTCTGCATATTAGCCATAAAAGATGAAATTGAACAGAAAATTTTGAATATCAACTAAAGATCTCTGTGGCTGTGAGGAAGTGCTGAATTCAGTAAGATCAATATCCAAATTAATTACTACCTAAAACCCAATATTTACAATATTTAGATACCAATACACACAGTAAACTAGTTTTAAGGGAAAGAAAAAAAAAAAAAAAAGATTTACCTTATCCATTAACAACACATCTGCTTATTCTGATCCATGTAGCTAAATTCATGCAAAAAATCTATGAATGCTCCCTTTGGATCCTGTAAAACAAATAACAGACAAAAATTCCTAAGACAATAGTCCAGCACTGAGCACCAAAACAAACCTTAGAAGGAAGAAGAAAAAAAAATTGCTGAAATGAAAGTGACAAATCGAGTTAAAGTTATTCAATTTTATAAATCCCTAAAAAGTCAAGTTCTACAGAAAGACATGAATAGAGGGATGTATTTTCAATGGAAATTAAAAAAATTGGAAAATATAACTAGAAATACTTCAACCAAGTCCTTTGTTTTTCCTTTCTTCCCTAAAGAAACCAATCGGCTTCTAGTTGGTGTTCAGATGCAAGGAGAATAGGAAAAAAAATAGGTTTTTTAAAAAAGTAAAGAAAAAAAGAGAAAAGTTCCAATCGTTTCTTCTCTGTTTTTTTGTGAATTCGAGAAAATAGACTATTTTTTGAGTATTAAAAATGGAAGGAAATTTTCATTTTCCCACATTTTACCGAGAAACAAACAGAGGTCTTACCGGTGGTGAAGACCGGTGTCGCGCCGAAGCTTGTTGAATGCTGGGAAAAGGAGGGAAATGAGAAGTAAATTACGGCCCAGGAAATAAAATTGGTTTTACTCTCAGGGATAAAATTGGAATAGCGTTATCTTTCTACCATTGTCTTCTTCCTCTTTTCCTTTCTTTTTTATTTTTTTGTATAAGTACATTTTAATCATCTCGTCTAATTATTCTTATTTTATAACTTGGTACAATACGAGTTCACTCTATATTTTATTACTATCATTTTAATATTAACAACGTGTTTGGATTGAAAATTATATGTAGTTAAAAAAAAGAGAAGAGGGAAATGAAATGATTGCTAAGCAATAACTTAGACTCCTAAGTCTTACTCCTACCATTCTATTAGCTTATTCTCCAATTTTTTTATCTTCCCGAGCAGTAACCTGATTACATTTTCAATATGGAAGCCCATTTTTGTACCAAAATTGAGAGATAGAGGACCAAAAAGATATTAAAAAAAGTTAAAGGACTGTTTGGTACAAAACTACAAAGTTGAGAGACTAAAATGGTATTTGACACAATTTATTTTTAATGCTTAGCCAGATAAGTTGATAACCCATATCTGGTTAACCAATAACTAAACAAAGTCTTCTTCTCCATATGGGGAAGAAATTAAGAAGAAGCGAAACAAGTAAACAACCAATGATGCATAGCTTTGAATTTTCAACTTTTGGTTGCAGTTGTGGCACAAAGCTATTGGCTTATTCCCTCTTGAAAGCCTAGATTAATGTCCTCACATCCAGAGAAATGTTGGATGACCCACCAATTATCATACTTTTTGATTCCCTTAATTTTGTGGCCATGCCATGTTCTATATGCTGACTTTTTTACAAGTTTGGAAATTATTCAAAGCAATCTTGATGAGGAGATGAGCTAACTTGGCGTCCAAAAAGAAAAAATTCTTGCTTTTTCTCAACGGCCTGATGGGCTAAGTTCCCTTCTTGCAGTCTATAAATACATCCCTCAACACCCTCATTCTTCAATCAAAGCACAAGAGCTAGGAGTTACTTGATTAAGGAGATATACATATATACATTACAACAATGGCGTCTTTCAATTGCATTGTCTTGGCTTTCTTCGTGGCTTTGTCATTCTCAAGCTTGAATGTTGGCCTGGCTGCTCGACGTCTTCAACAGCTACCGCCTCTGCCTACAACAATACTGCCACCATTGCCATCGACTCTCCCG
Source organism: Rubroshorea leprosula (assembly GCA_020521535.1). Classification (NCBI taxonomy): domain Eukaryota; kingdom Viridiplantae; phylum Streptophyta; class Magnoliopsida; order Malvales; family Dipterocarpaceae; genus Rubroshorea; species Rubroshorea leprosula. The sequence continues at coordinate 408,799 of BPVZ01000194.1, read as the reverse complement.
CAGCCTACAATTCCATCCATACCCAGCACACTTCCTCCGCTTCCTAGCATTCCTACAACAATGCCTCAACCCAACTTGCCTACTCTGCCTACCGCCCCAAAGGTCACTCTGCCTCCATTGCCTAGCGTTCCAACAATTCCTCAGCCTACCCTGCCTACTCTACCTACAACCCAGCCTCCACTCCCTAGCATTCCAACAATGCCCCAGCCTACTTTACCTGTTGCTCCAAAGGTCACTCTACCTCCATTGCCGAGCAATGTTCCCTTAATCCCCACAATTCCGTCACTTCTCTCCCCACCACCCTCAAACTAGCTACATTGAAATGGTGTGAGCACACTAATTTCATTATCCACGTCGTATTGGGAAGTCCTCTATGGATCTTTCTAGTTCCTTGTCCTCTATAGATCTTTCTAGTTCCTTTGTGGGGCTTTGATTTATTTTGATTGGGTCGCTTTCATTTCATGTATGATCATTGCTGTTTGTTCTTTTCCTATGTCTTCCTTTAATGTCATTTTCTAAACACTAGGGATTGAGTTTTGTTACTTTTATTTGCATTATTGTAATTTCCTTATATCAAGTATTGTATGAGTGTCTTGTTCCTTTGGCTATATATATATATATATATATATTTGCCAGTTTCATGTATTTTCAAACTTCCATACTATTTTCCCTTTACAAATAATTAGTTTTAACTATGTGATCTACAGTAAAATAATACGAATACAAATGATAATTTCAAATACCATTTTGACACATTTAATAGTGAGTTTGAGTGAAAGTAAGGGAGAAAGAATTTATATCCAATTAAATTAAGGCATTGTATAATAGTAGTTTAATAGAATGAAAATAAAATAATTTTTTGGATACACAAAATGTATGAATTGAACCCTATATTTATAATAAAAAAATATAAATAATTATGTTATCAAATTATATAAATAATGAAATAAAGTAGAAATAAAATAATATAACTAATCCAAGTTTTCTAATAACTTTTTTTTACACTAGGAAATTGAGAGAAAGGGTAATTGCATGGGTTAAAACTTAAGATTTAAATGTTTATTTCTGGTGAGAATAACTAATAGGTAACTTGGTATCAGATTTTTTAATAATTTTTTTAATAATAAATGAATTAGATATTTGAGTTTAAATACTGTTATGAATAAAGAAAAAGAATAATAACCTTTTAGTATTAAAATTATTAAAACATTTAATTATTATTATTAAATAAATATAATATAAATTTATTTTTTAATTATTATTGGACTTCTAATCAAATCAGTCCTAATTTTTCAATTTTCCTTTTAGTTATAGGCGGATTGTGTTGAAGGCGAGACTTTGGATATGCTTCTTTATAAATGTATTAAAATATAAGTTATATTACTTTTCGTAAACAATTTTCATTGATGTTTTAAATATTTTATATAAATGATATACATTTGATAAAAATTACATATTAAAAAAAACTCAATCAAAATCATTTATATTATAGGAAAAATATTGCCTAAATTAATTTTTTTAAAAAGGTACGTTAATTGCATAAAAACCCATGTTAAAATTAAAAAAAAAAAAAAAAAAAAAAAAAAAGAAGAAGAAGAAGAAAAGAAAAAAGAAAAAGAAAAAGAAAAAGTAGCAGAAAGACTGTTTTAGCCTTTTAAAGCCAAAGAAAGGGTATATTGGGTGTTTAGGGCAACACCGGCGCCGCCTGTTTCAGCCGTCTCCCCCGTCTGCTTGCCTGCAATCAGCTCCGGCCACCAGGTGTTTTTTCTTTGGCAAAATAAGTCTTGAGTTTCAGTCTCACTTTGGTACGAACTTATTCGATTTTAGGTATGAAATAGTCGAAGCTTGCTTCTCTTTTTTCCAGACTAAAATCAAAGCAAATCGAGATAAAAATACAGGGAAGAGGAGCTTATTCCAAGATGGCCTCGGAAAGCAATATGGAGCAAATTGTGGATGTTGGATCAGTTGTAGAAGCTATTTCTGCCGACGATGACAGTTCTGCTCCTCTCTACCAGGTTGAAAGCCTCTGCATGCGCTGCGGCGAAAATGTAAGTCCTCCTCTTGTTCCCCTGTTTTTTCAGTTGAATTAATTGCATTCCAACGTTTATGAGTTTTAATTTTTTTGAAATCCATCCGTGTAATTTCTGTCTCTTTTTTTTTTTTCTTTATTATAACTTACTTTAGTATGGTTAGAAATTATGACATGCTTTATATTTTAGCTTTTTAAAGTTTCTTCTTCTTCTTCTTCTGCTTGTTTTATTGAAATTGGTATCAATTTTCTTATTGGCTTATCTTATTGGAAGTAGGGAACTTCAAGGTTTTTGTTAACTTTAATTCCACATTTTAGGAAGGTGAGTTTTCTTCTTCTTCTTCTTCTTCTTTTCTAATTTTAATGTGTTATTCAACTGGACATTGCATTCTTCACTAATTTATCCTTTGGCTACAGGTCTTGTTGTCAGCCTTTGAATGCCCACATTGTGGTGAGAGGTAATTTTTTCATTTTATATTATTATTATTATTATTGGAAGGAATACTAATTGGTATCTGGTTAATTCATTTGATTTCCAACACCTCTTTTTTATCTATAGGAATAATGAAGTTCAGTTTGCCGGCGAGATTCAACCCAAGGGGTGTTGTTACAGTTTGGTAGTCCCATCAGGAGATCAGAAGGTCTTTTATGAGATAAAATCTTTTATTTGTATAAGTTGTAAATACTTGACTAAAGATATAGCTGTAACCATCAGTTTAAAAGCCATGCATGTGTAGGAATCAGAATATTGATAATAACTAACCTGTTCTAACAGACATGGAGTATTTTGTTAATTCTTTTAGGCTCACTTTCTGGTTATATTTGATTTTTCTTTTCTTGCTGTATCTCTTTGTGGTGGAGAAATGTTATTTGATTTCTACTTGTTCTCTTCTCTTGATTCAAGCTTAAAATGCACAATTTAAGAAGAATAAACATTGATGGATTTCTTTGGTGCAGATGTTTGACCGACAAGTTGTGAAATCTGAGTCTGCTACCATAAAGGTACAATAGTATATATCTTTCATTTTCCAAACATAAACACATGAATAGGATTTGAAATCTTTTTCCATGAAAGTTGTGTCTGCTGTATTGATTTAACATTTTGGTCTTTGTTGTGGAAATGTTCAATCTCTTTCAAATGGTGGATAAGCTTTTCTTTTTCTCAGCAAAATAATGGATAAGCAATTAAAGTGGAACTTGTATAATGAGAATTTGCTGATAAGAAGCTAATGAGTTATATCTATTCTAAGACAGCTATTCTCTCTAACCATTGTAGTCAAAGGCTGGTGTAATAAAGTTGCTAGGACTTGGCATCACCCTAGGAACAGAGCACAGTGTAAAACATATACGAATAACAGAGTGAAAAACTTTAATCTTCCGTAACCAATAAATTCAAAACATATAAATTTTGTTATTACTCTTTAAAAAAATTTTGGTTTGCTCAATTATATTGTGTTTAATGCTGTTATGTTAATAATTTTTCCCATATTGAGGACATAAAAAAATAAACAATCTTCTTCCATTTCATTTCCATGAATCCCTTTGTTTGTAATTTGTACACATTATGGTCATGGATGTGTTTTCTAAAGTTTCATTGGATTGCTCCTCATTGAATATTAACCGTTTGAGGAGAAATGCAATTGATGTTTTTGATTATTGTGCTTTCTCTAGATGAAATGTAGTTGATTATTCTAATTTTCCCTTGTATTTTCTCAATTAAATACGTTTTTTATAGCCTTTGTTTCATTACTTTATTTCCGCTTGCAGATTCCTGAGCTGGATTTTGAGATACCTCCAGAGGCTCAACGTGGAAGTTTGTCAACAGTATCTCTCTAAATTCTTTTACCACTATTTTTTTATTCCTTCCTCTCTTTATAGTGCTAGTTTAAGTGGCATTTTGTTTTTCTTTATTTTTTATGCTGTCTATTCTCCCTCACTCAATAAAAAAATTCATGTCCCAAAATTTTCATGAGATAAGATTTTAGTGAGAGCTGGGAAATAATAATAATAAAAATAAAAAACAGTTGTAGTAAAAACATGATAATGGGGATAAAGTTTGAGAGAAAATGACTCTCCATTGCAATTAGTTCTAAATTTTGCCTCTTGTACGGTGAGATATGTATTTAAATTAATTCATTTCAGTTGTAACTCCATGGTGAACACTGCCACTGAACAGGACAGACAAGGAGATAATTTCATATTGCTCGTAATATATATTGGATTTGGAGCTTCTGGCTGTGCTCTTTAATCAATGCTTAGAAAGCCTGGGTTTTGGTTCCCAAATAAATAAAAGTTTCTGGTGGTGACTATAATAGGAAACTTAAAAAATAGGCCATACTTCTGTTGTTTGGTTGTTTTCAGTTTTTTTTTTTTTTCTTTAATGTTTTCATCTAATGTGTATATAATTTTTTTCAACTCTTCCCTTATTTTTTCACACAACTTATATCAAGTGCAACTGTTCTAGGTTGAGGGAATATTGGTGCGAGCAGCAGATGAACTAGAGGCCCTTCAAGAAGAACGCAAGGTAAATCTTATGTTTTTATGTACACATTTGGTTGATGTCATGCATTTTGTTTTTCTGTTTCTTACAAAATTTCTCAACTGCTGCCAGAAGGTGGATCCTCAGACTGCGGAAGCTTTAGACCAATTTTTGTTGAAGTTGAGAGCTTGTTCTAAAGGAGAGGCATCCTTTACTTTCATCTTGGATGATCCCACAGGGAACAGCTTCATTGAGAACCCGTAAGGGGCAATTTTAATTGAATAAAGCTCTACTGTTTTGAATTTGTAATGTTTCTATTTTCTGCCCATGATTTAGAGTTAATGGTTTGTCAAAATTAAGATCTCTAGCTGCCTTATGAAGTCTTTTCTTTCTTCTTCACTTATTAGTTTCCTGCTCTTTCTTTGATGTTTACAAAAGGTAACTCATATGTTTGGGTTGGAATAAACGTTGATTTACTTTAACTCAGTTTTCTGTTCTTTCACATGGATTAGAGAACTCATTTAGCTAATTTCCAACATTATAAGTATTAAGTTGCTTCGGTTTTAGTTTGGATGAGAAAATTGCAACTTATGAGCAGGTTTGCGCCCTCCCCTGATCAGTCATTAAATATCAAGTTCTATGATCGAACACCTGAGCAACAGGTGTCACTTGGATATCTTGTTGACCAATCACAATTGGAAGGAGCTTCTGGTGCAGCATCAACTGAGGGAATAGGCAATGCTTCAGAGCAAACGAGAGAACCACATGGATCAGTTGGGGCTGCAGCTGGTCATAGAGCCATTGCACAGAGCAATAGTTCTGATATTGCAGAAGCTCTATTTAGGTACTCTGCCCCAGAAGAGGTAAGGCGATTGCTGCTCTTAGTTTTTCTGTTGTGGTAAAATTTGAGATTTTGTTGTTAGGTTCTTAAAAACTTATTCATTCTTATTAACAGGTTATGACTTTCCCATCAACGTGCGGAGTTTGTGCTGCCAGGTGTGAGACTCGAATGTTTGTCACAAGTATCCTTCCTAATTTTCTCATGCATGCTGCATCTTTTCAGCAATATGGAAATTTCCATTCAATTTCTGCTTATTTTCTTGTTTCTCTTGTGAACCAAAATATCTTTGGTTCAGTTCTTTGAAGTTTTTTCATCAATCACATTGATCAAAACATGTATTTATTTTGATTTGTATTAAGTTTTATTTTTATTTTTATTTTTTTCACATAGCCCATCTGAACATATGGACATTTTGAGAAAGTTTGGTCTTCTGTGGGTTTCACCGTGCCAGATTGCTGGTTAAGCTGTTTTTGGGAAATTTTTCTTTATTTTGATTAGAAAGGGTACTAAGTAAATGGCATTGAATATACTCTTTTATAAATGAATATGAGTCTTAATACTCCTTAGTGAGCTGTTGATGGAAAATCACAAGGAATGTTTCACGTTCAGCTTGATTTAATAATGCATGTCTAGTTGTTTTATTATTATTATTATTATTATTATTATTATTTTGGTGTGGGCATTATTTTCAGTGAAAAACTAAACAGTGTTTGCAAGCTTTTTCATTTTCATTAGTCATCCACTGATCTTATACAGAGAAATTGTCAAGCTTAACAACCTGCAGAGATTCCATACTTTCAAGAAGTAATCGTCATGGCAACCACTTGCGATGCTTGTGGCTATCGGAACTCTGAGGTGGGTAGTAATTATGCTTCATTTTCTTTTTGTCCTTCATTATGTGATAATAATTTTTGTTTGCCATGCAGTTGAAACCTGGGGGGCGAATTCCTGAGAATGGAAAGAGAATTACTTTGTGTGTGAAAAACATTAATGATTTAAGCCGTGATGTAATTAAGGTTTGTTCTCATATTTAACTAGACATTAATTATTTACTGTGTGCGTTTTCTTACGCATATATAGGTAGTTTTCTGGTATTCTGTTGCATTGGTAAACTCTTTTTTTTTTTTTGAACAACACATTGGTAAACTCTTTATAATTATTGTGTAGTGTATCTTGTCTACCTTGCAATTAGGGTCTTTTTCTTAGTATTTGAAGAGTTAGTCCTATATCAGATCCATTAAAAACTATGACGCTTAGCAGTTAAGGGTGATTCAAAGTGACTAGCAGAATGCAGGTTCTGTGGATTTTTAGGAGATCAGTTGGGTCATGGTTTATAATACTTCTGATGAAAGTGAATGTTCATTTTAAAAATAAGCCAGTCACTTAATCCATCTGCTTTCTGTTTGCTTGTCATCCATATAGTCAGTAGAAAGAAAATGGACACTTTTTTCTAGCCAGTTTTATGTATTTGAAACACTTTTTTCTCTTCTTTTACGTCCATCGTATTTTATGAGGTTTACTGAAAGTCTTCCGAAACATCTGTTTGGGTTTGCCAGTCAGATACAGCAAGTGTAAAAGTTCCAGAACTTGACTTGGAGTTGGCCAGTGGCACACTGGGTGGCGTTGTTACAACAGTTGAAGGTTTGATTACAAAAATTAGTGAAAGTGAGTACAACTTTCTTTTTATCATACGGTTGTTTCCTTTGGTGTCATTTCTGTGCTAAATTTATATGTAGCCTCCTTATCTGGTCAAATCGGTAAAAATCAAAAGGCAAATGAAGTATATGCACAAAAGCTGGTGTCATACCCTAGAACATCTCCATGGCTAAAGCTGGTTGTACAGATTGACTGTAGTATGCTGTTACATTCTGTTGTTTTACCTTTCTTTCCATCGCGTGTTAGATTTCATTTTTTTTGTTCTTTTGATCTCCACACACAGGCCTTGAAAGAGTTCATGGATTCACTTTTGGAGATAGTCTTGATGAAAATAAAAGAAAGAAGTGGACTGACTTCAAAGAAAGGCTGAACAAGGTACCATTACAAAGTACACTGTACACTCTATTGTAGTAGCAGTTCATTTCTGGTTCTATCATCTTTGTGATGCAATTGTAAAGAAACATCTGTGTGACTGTGATGCAATGGCCAAAAAAAAAAAGGGGGATCATCTGGGTGATGCAGACATCTCAAGAAAGGTTCAGATTAAATATCAAGTGAATTTAAAATTACCGTCTTTATTTGATGGACTGTTTAGGAACTTTAGAGCGAACTATGGGTAGGTATATTTTAGTATTACATGTTGAGTCTTCATTTCATGATTCTTTCAGTTTGGTTTTATTTAAGGAGTAAGTGTGCTACACACCAACAGAAACAGTCAATTAAGTTCTTTGATTTTCAAAAATTTCTGCAAAAATCTGTTAAATGCAGTTTTACTGTTGCAAATTGAAATCAAAGATTCTGGTTGAAAGCCCTTTATAAAAATTGATTTCTGTTGAAAGCAGTGGTGACACATACCACTAAGTCTTGTTCAACGCTTATGTAATCTTTTGGGAAGCCAAAAATTTAAGTGATCAAAATTACCTGAAATAAAAATCCATGTAAAAATCACTAGTGATTGATGAGTCTCAACTATCAACTTCTATGAAAAAGGAAAAGTATTTTTGTGCATCGCTTAAATCTCCTATTCATTGTTCATTGTTTGGTGCCTTGGGCTTCTTTTTTCAAAACCTGTATTACTATACATCCCCATTTGTGTTAGTTGTGTTTTTCTATATCATTCTCTTTGGCAACTTTATTTATTTTAATATGATTTGTTGAAATAAATTAAATTTGTTAAATTACATCTTAAGTATCAAAGTATTTTGGAGCAGCAGTTTAAAATAAGGAACACTTGAAACATGCAAAATGATTTTGGCTATGAATATAAAGAAATTCTTTGAGACAACTGTCAATGCTCAATGTAAATGAGTGTGTACTGTTGTCTTCTGAGAATAGAGGTCTTTAAAAAATAGTTGTAACGTTGTCTCCATCCATCCTTGTTCTCCCATTGATGAACTTTGATATTTAACAGATTTTGGGCATGGAGCAGCCTTGGACTTTAATTCTGGATGATGCATTATCAAATTCTTTTATTGCTCCTGCAACAGATGATATCAAAGATGACCATCAGTTAATGTGTAAGTACTGTTCTAACCAATGTTGGCCGACCACATCCTTTTGACCATCTTTTAGGAGCCTCGTTGACATGATTCTTCTGTTACAAATACATCATTCTTGGTTTATCATGGAGTAGCCATAAGCTAGTCTCATGACTTCTTGTTTTTTAATCAAATCTCCCTACAAAGGGAATTTTGTAATAAAAATACAAAAAAGCATTTCATGGTTCCATGCTTTGAAATATGTTTACTGAATCGGGCGTTTGCAGTTGAGGAATATGAGAGATCATGGGAGCAGAATGAGGAACTAGGTCTCAATGACATTGACACTTCTTCAGCTGATGCTGCTTATGACTTAGCAAGAGTGACAGAAAAGGAGGGGACAAAAGCCGAGTAGATAAACAAAATTTATCAGAAAGCCAAGGTCACCTCCTCTCTCATTTATTTCTATAGAGGTGTATTGGCAGAGAGCAGTGCTGTTTGTTGTGTTTTTCTGTACTTCACATTTCTTGAGTCATCGTGTCTATTGTGGACTGTTTTTTAAAATTTCGGCTGGTAGATGGACTTATACACTTTGTATTTATTGTTCTTGACCTCAATTGAGCATCTCAGATTAAACAACACATTGTCAGCACCAGATAGCATATGATAGAAAATTCTTAAAACCATATTCTTGCTAATTTAGCAGGGAAGAGTTCTACAAACATATATAAAGTATAAACGCCACTGTTCCTTTCTCTTTGTTTATATTTCTCGCTTTGATTTATCACCGTTAAGAGAGAGAAGCTGTGTGGTAAGCCGGGAGGGTTAAGAGTAAAGAAAAACTGTCTTTAACTTCTTCAACCGTAGTATTGTTAAACTGATAACTTCGGCAGCTTGGGAAATGGCAAAGACATTCAGATTGAACGAAACCAATTTCCAATCATGGGAATGAGTCTTGACAAGTATCTTATAAGAGCTTAGATGTAGAGGATGGACTGAAATTAAAGATTTAGAGATAATATTTTTTTTAAAAAAAGAAATAAAAAATAAAATTTTAATTAAATAATAATAAAATAAAAATAATAAAAATAATATTTATTTATTTTAAAACTAAATTTTATAATAATTAATTTAAAATAAAAAATAATTATTATTTAAACTTTTCAAGACGAGAGGAGTATCTATTAACAAAGAAATTACTTTTTCACCTGTAAGACAAATTTAATTAAACCCTCATTTGTCCAGCACTTGGGGGCTTACTGGCTTCTCCTTGTAAGATGTGTTTAGGACTAAACCTAAATTCTAATCTCAAGTCTCCTTTCCTATTTTCTTGAAAAAATTTTCCATTGTTCAAAAAATAAAAATAAAAATTAAACCCTCATTTTTCCTCTCACCTCTCCTCTTGTGAGGGTCTCAACTTGCCTATCCCATTATAGAAAATAAAGATGAAAATTTAGATGAAAGATACAGCGAATTCATGATACATTTTCCAATTTACCTTTGAAATATATATATATATATATATATAACGTAACATGCTCGGCTAAGCTCTTCATTATTGGTTTTATGATTTTTTTTTCTTCTTTAAATTTATGATGTAATTTTCTCTTCAGCAAGCCAGGTTATTGGTTTTAGTGATTATAAAGAGATGGAAAAAAATAGAACACAGACAGAACGCCGGATAAAAAGGCCCCAGGTCTTTACAAATGACCATCTACAAGATGTAGCTTGCTTAAAATTTCATCCAATGCTTGAAGGGTATCCTTGTAGCCATCTTGTGATTTCCTTCCTTCCTCAATAACCTGCACGATGCATTTGTACAAATGATCATACCTGTGAACTGGGTTATTTATATCAATACCGCCATGGCTGAGATTTGGAACATAAGTCCGCTTGATGTCTTTTCTCCACCGAGATAGAATGTACTGGGGTGGGATCTCCTCTATGCCATTCTTGTTAAGGACACTCAAAGCATGACGGCACAGGTATCCTCTAAAGTTAAACAAACCACAGACACAAAGAACATCCATTTCGTTTGCATTGTACAGAACCTCGAAGTCCTTGGTCTCCCTTCTGTCTCCATCTACTTCAACTTGTTCCTGGACCATGTATGTTATGATTGGCCCCTCATAACTTATTTGCCTTGTGCAAAACACCCTGTACATTCCCTCTATCTCCCTCTCAAACTTCCTTAACATCTCACTTGTGTACAATTTTGAGAGCTGCAATGCGGAATAACACCTTGATTTCAGCATGTAACCTGAATTTTGGGACTCCATGTCTGCCAAGGCTTCCTGCTGATGATTTTCATGTAAAGCTTGATCATACTTGCTCAAAAATTCTTTCAAAGGAGAACCTTTATCTAGATATCCTTCAAAAATGGATGGCACAACCTCATTTGGCTGGATTTGAAGCATCCCTGCCAAAAATACCTCTTTCAAATAAACTGGAACCCACCGTTTGCGATCCTCATATAGAGTTTGAATCCATTCATGGTCCCTAATTCCATGGCGTTGGATCATTTCATCCCAGGCAGCTTCAAATTCCTCAGGCCTCTGTGAGCAATAAACAGCTCTGTTCAATGTCATTCTAATCATTTCATATTCAAACAATCCACTGAGTTTCTCAGGAGCCTTTTTCATTATATGTGATGAACAAAGACAATGAGATGCTCTTGGGAAAACATCTGCAATGGCTGTTTGCAGGGCTCCACATTGATCAGTGATGATTGCCTGAGGGGGCCGTCCCAGCATGCATGTAAGCCATGCCCTGAACAGCCATATATACGATTCAATGGTCTCACCTGCAAGTAAACCACAACCCAACAGCACAGATTGCCCATGATGATTCACTCCAACAAATGAAACCAGTGGTACTTCATAATTGTCTGTTAAGCATGTGGTGTCAACTGCAACCACATCACCAAAGTATCCATATGCAGCCCTAGATCTTGCATCAGTCCAAAATAAATTTCTTAAACATCCTTTCTCATTGAGATCTACCACATAAAAGAAATTTGGATCCATCAACTGCAAGCGACAAAAAAAGTTATAAACAGCTTCGGCATCTCCCTCTTTAAGCCTCAACTGGTTTGATTGGTTAAGAGTATTCCCAGACTCTCCATCATTAACATCTGCTTGACCATTGCCCTCGGCATCAATTACCACTGTTCGGAAAAGCCTAATCTTTTGTACCTCTTCAGCACCATCTAACTGTAGTGCTCGTTTGGTACCAAGGCCTTTCTGTTTATGCGATTTATAGAACTTTCCACTCGCAGGGCTAATCAAATGGTTATGATCAAGCTCAACTTCTATAATCCTCCACCTTTTGTTTTCCATCAATCTGAACTTTATCATTGCTGGACACCCTGTCCTAGTTTCTGGTCTTGGCCGATTTGCTTCACTCTTCTTCTTGAATCCTGCACTACTGCAGCTAAGTTTGCCTCTGTATCTTTCTTTGCTCTTTCTATACCACGTGTTGCTTACCCTGACACCAAACCCTTGTTCCTTGGCATAGCAATTGTAGAAGTAATATACATCCTCATAAGACTCAAATTCCATTCCAACCACAGGAGGCAGTGGATTCTCTCCTTGAATTATACCAGTTTGACTTGCGTATTCTGTCATTGCACAATCTCCTTCAATCTCAAGTTCATCAACATCATCATCACCAACTGGCTCACTATTGAGAGAAACATCATCCATCTACCACACAAGTAGATTGAAGTGAATATTAACAAATAAATTAAAAACAGAGTAAGTGAAAACAAGCTCGCAATTTCTTGCCTAACAGAATCAAGTGCACCGAAAAAATAAATTCTGTTTCGACTTAAGTCAGTCATCTAACATGATTCTATACGTAATTATGCATGATATCAGGGAATTCCAACACTTTCAAGAGATATGATATATACATATATATATATATATATATAAAAACTCTCGAGAAATATGGGGCCAAAGTAGAAATGCAAGTTAGAATCTGACATGAGATCTAAGAAAGGATAAAAATTTTCAATTATCAGACACAAGCAGCAGATTAAATCACCATAAAGATGGGATTGTGCACCACAGATTATGAACAATAAAGAATTTTCTACTAAATACGAAGCAGTAATTACCCATTTGGAGAAAAACTCATAGATATGAATATGGGTTCGTTAGAATTCAAACCAACACCATTCAAAATTAAGCTTGAAAGGGAGGAAGAGGTTGAGCTAAATGCCCCTACCAAGAACTTATATAAACTCAAATCCATAATTTTGAAATATGAGAGGTGTTACCTCAGAACTGATTAAAGGGAGAGAGGGTCCTTCGAAGAGGATGAGAGATGGAAAGCTGAGTGAAATACTTTGCTCCGGAGGATATCAATGGGGACTGGAGACTTGGAGAACGACGAGGATGACTCCGGGAGAAATTTTTTTTTTTTTTCTTCTTTAG
>BPVZ01000194.1:374657-391783 GCA_020521535.1 Rubroshorea leprosula | reverse complement strand
TTCTCTAATCTCAATGAGCCATTATAGTCCAACTCTTCATTTAATCGTAAATGAATAAAATAGGAACTAAACCAAAACTGATTAAGTATTAAGATAATCGAAATTTTGATAGAAAGAATTTCAAAATTCCATACTGAGAATCTAAACTTCATACAATACATCCACTAACAATTGTTCGAGCAAATATAGAACCCGTTGCAGAAATCTATCGAACTCCAAAGCACTAGAGGACAAAAACTAGGAGTATGGTTCCAACGTCCAAGCAATGTTTTCAGCAATTGAACACCTGTCAAGTTCATTGCAACAACAAAAGAGTGTCCAGTGTCCACAATACCAAATAGGAAATAGTCTCTAGTCTCCACCTCAGTTTTGAAACTTTGTTGTCACTGTACTCAAACCTATTCCACAGTCTGGATTCCTGAAATCAAGCAGTCTCATGAGTCATCTGCTTGCAGTGCAACCGTTGCAAGCACCACCAGAACAACGAAAATGCAGCTCCCTTTACGTTTGCTCTGATCAGTAACCATAATCAATCTTGTACAGCTCAATCAAATGCCTGGAAAGATGGCATATATACAGGAAAGACAGTGAAAAAGAATTATGTACATTATTATTATGAACTATACATGCTTGTCTGCTACAAGTCGGACTTTATTCAGAGATTCTTTAAATGCTTGCCATGCAACCATGTAATGATCTTGGGATATCATTCCTTCCTCAACAACTTGTATGGAACGCCTGTACAAATGATCAAACCACTGGACTGGGTTTGAAATGTCAACATTGTTGGACCCAAGATCTGGTACATACACGCGCTTAAAATCTTTCCTCCATCGAGACAAAATATACTGAAATGGAATTTCCTCGATGCCATTGTAGTTTAGGATGCACAGAGCATGTCGACACAGATACCCATTGAAGTTGAAGCAACCACCAAGGCAACGAATTTCAGCACTCCCTTTGTCGTACATTACTTCAAAGCTCTTGATACTCTTCTGATCCCCTTCACATTCCTGTTCTTTAAGCATGTAGCTTATGATTGGTCCATTGGCATGTACTTGCATTATGGTAAAACAAGACATCATGACAACCTCATCCTGGAACCGCCTGAATATCTCATTTGTGAACAACTTCGAAAGCTGCAATTCATAGTAGAAACTTGTCTTTAACATGGGACTTGAACTTCTTGATTCAAAATCATCAAAGGCTTCCTTTTGATGCTTCTTTTGCAAGACTAATTCATACATGTCAAAGAATTCCTTTAATGAAGTTTGCTGACTTATGTAACCATCAAAAAATGAGCCTGTGGACTCACCATTCTGGGAAGGGTACATTCCAGCAAAAAATGTATCTTTCAGGTAAGCTGGAGCCCATCGATCTCGATCTTCATACAAATTATGAAGCCATGGATGGTCTGTCATTCCAAAATTATGGATCATCTCTTCCCAAGCCAATTCAAATTCCTCAACCTTTAAAGAGTCGTAGATTACCCTATTCAATATCATTTGAAACGTGCCTGAATCCTGTGACCCTCCCAGATTTTCAAGAATACTTTGGATGACATGTGACAGACACAGACGATGGTGCGCCTTCGGGAACACCTCTGCAATTGCACTTTGCATAGCCTTGCACTGGTCCGTGATTATAGTTTGTGGGGGACGACCTGACATACATGTAAGCCAGGCCCTAAACAACCAAATATAAGTTTCAAATGACTCATCTGCAAGCAAGCCACATCCCAGCAAAATAGGCTGCCCATGGTGATTTATTCCGACAAAAGCCACCAGTGGAATCTCATATTTGTTTGAAATGCAGGTTTTATCAATTGCAACCACATCACCAAAGTAACCATAAGCAGCCCTAGACCTAGAATCAATCCAGAAGACATTCCTCAAACACCCTTCATCATTGAGATCCATCACATAAAAGAAGTTTGGATTAGTAAGCTGAACACGACAAAAATAATCATGAATAAGCTGGGCATCCCCTTTTTTGAGCTTCAGTCGCCTTGAACGGTCAACATTATTACTAATTTCTCCTTCATTTGAGTTTGAACTTCCATAACCTGTTGGATCAACCACAGGTGTTCGATACAACTTGATTGTTCTAATTTCCACATCAACAGTTGGCTCCACCTTCCTCTTAGTCCCAGCATCCATCTTCTTGTGTGACTTCGAATTTTGAGCTCTTTCAGGATCAAACAAATGATTATGCTCAAGTTTGACTTCATCCACCCTCCATCTATTGGATTCTACTAATCTCAACCGTATCATTGCAAGACAACCAGTTCGTGTTTCCTTCCTACGACTGTTTGCTTCTTTAATTGTTTTGAAACCCTCACAGTTGCAACAAAGTACCGCACCACGTTTTTCTTTGCTGTTTCGCTTTGTCCATGAAGATTTCACCCTGATAGCAAATCCCAGTTCTTTGGCATAGCAATTGTAATAGTTGTAAGCATCATCATATGATTCAAACTCCATCCCCACAGCTGGAGGAAGATAGTCCTTTCCTTGGGGAATACCATTTTCACCACCAACCATAGTTAAATCATTTCTGTTGTTCTCATGTTCATTGTCTTCAATAAGCATTTGATGAGAGTCATTCTCAAGGTCATTACTTTCAATCTCAAGGCCACTTCCTTCTATATCAAGGCCATTGCTTTCAATATCAAGGCCATTGCCTTCAATATCAAGATCATTTCCTTCCATTTCAAGGTCATTATCTTCATCCTCAAGCAGCTGTTCACTGTTTTGAGAACCTTCTTCAACCTGAAATGAGAAAATATGCATTTATAAAAATAGCTCCTATATGCATGATCTTGGCATTTCTTTAGTTCTTTTCTAGGTATTTCTTGCTAATCTTATTACTTACTAAATTAAAAATTAACAAAGAAACAAATAAACAAAAAAAACCTTGGAACATAAAAAGCAACAAGGCACCATGCTAACTTATACTGCCGATGGTTGTTAAACTAGCTCCACTGTCTTCTTCCAATTATTGTAGCCTGATATTCATTATTCCATATTTTATAATGCCTTTCCTCCTAGAATTTATAACAGTATAAACAACAAGCTAATAACCAAAGTCCTTTTTGTTCATACACTGAACTGCTATTACCAGCACAGGAATCAGAGTTCCTTACCAAGTTAAGCAACCTTCAACAAAGGGTGCATACAATGACATGCTGTTTTTTGCACAACAGGTTGGTCACTTTGGCTACAATGAAATAGCTTAATTTTTCAAAATGCTTCCCAGGACAAGGAGAATTTATTAGACCTGATTCAGGTTAGGGCATTCTTCTGGTCAAAAGCAAGTAACCCCTCATTTTGTTTCTCTTTACATGAGTGGTGTTTTCAACCCCAATTATGTGAGTAATTGGTTTGAGGAGCAGCATCTTCTCTTAAAGGGACATGGGAGTTTGACAAGTATCTGAGGCTGTTTTCTATTGCTATGACACTTTGTTGCTATGCAAATAATGTGTAGGACTTTATCAATGTAGAAAGGGATTGGCAGGATATTGCTATGTGGGATTTCTTCTCTTACCAGTAGCAGACTAGAAGTGATTGTAATCCTTGAATATTTCTGGTATCCAACTAATAGAAGTATAATCATTTGGGCTGATAAAGAAAAATGCAAAAGGAAAACAAAATAAGCTATCAAGGCTGCAAAGCCTGTGACAAAGAGCACAATCACACACACAGGATATCATTTGTGATTTGCTCTGAATAACATTTGTTGCCATGCAGTAATTTTTACAATCTTAATTCCTAAGCAAATTGTTTCTTGAAGAAAGCTTAGGGTGACCCCTAAATAATATTGTTCCTTCCTACCCCTAACATCACTCCAAACCCTCTTTTCTGTAACCTAAAACCTGTGACTAATATTATTCCTTTTCAAGAATATCAAAGATAGAATAAATTCTTCCAAAACTTGCATTTCTTTCATCAACTTCAAATGAAATCACTGGTAGAGCCAAAATAATAATATTTAAGTGGCTAACTAACTACATGTCTGGGACATCCCTTTAAATTGTGGATGCATCTCAAATCCAAAATTTAGTATTTAAATAAATGACTAACACATCAAGAATAAAGTCTTTCAGGTTACTCCCCCTGAAAATTATAGTTGCACTACTATGGTTTGTTCTACCATGTAATCTACACATTCCATCAATCCATCTGCCCGATTCAAGTGGGCATTTGGAATTCTAACATCATTTACATCAAATTGAAACTCTTTCGCCACTTACTCCTGACTTCCAAGCCTACACGTGGATTATCCATGGCCATAATGGCTAATGACCACGAATGAAGAGTGGATACTAACAAGTCCCAAAGTAAAATTCACTTGTGATGGCTTCATCCAGTGTTGAGAAAACAGAGGCTAATACCAACACCTAAGATGTGGGAATCTTGACCAACTTTAAGGAAAAAACCATACACAAAAACAGATTTGAGATAAATGGAATAACCAATGCTCTCATTAAGTATTATTAGCATCCTACTTCTAAAATTTCCATCATTCAAGCTTCCTCCTTTAACACATCCGCATTGTTACTTCAGCACCTAAAGGATCTCACACTGTCTATCCTCCATGTCCATGGAATTTCACCATCTGACATGATTTCCACAACACTCCACTCCATCTTTTCCCATTTTTCTATTGCAGCTACCCCCAAAACCCCAAATTTTAAGGGAAATTTCCGCTTCAACAAACTGTTATAAAAGTACATCTTTGCTATCTCACTAAACATGTAGGCATTGCAGATGAAGACATCGACATAGAAGTTCGAATCACAGAAACAGAATTAATTACAACAAGCTTATATCTTCCACCAAATTCTTATCCTTTCATGATTAGGGCTAAAACACAAACAATATCAAAACAGAGTAAAGTAATAGTGAATCATACATCAAAAATTAAAATTCACAAAACAAATCGAATGCTCACTTCAATAGTCAATACCCTAAACTAAATTTCCCCTGTGACAGAGTTAAGGAGCTGAAGAACCCTAGAAATGGCAATACAAAGAGAAATTATAATATCACGCAGGGAAACACGATGAGTGAAATCCAAAGATAAAAGCAGTAAAGATCACAAGCCGCGCACCGTTAGTTTGAGGTCAGGACTCGGTGACAGGGCCTGATCGGTCGGAGAAAAGGTGCCATCGCCGGTCATGGTTGCAGAGGGATGCACGAGCGCAGTGTCAAAGTATGAGAGGTCAGCTTTGCCCTAGTGTCTCTGGACTCTGGACCCTGAACCCTGGACTCGGAATTTGCTTCCAAGAGTTTATCTACAGTAAAGTTGAAACTGCGACGAGCAAAATGGCTATGGTTAAAAGCTAACATTCAACTCATTAAAAATAATTTAATTTAATTTAATTATTAAAAATAATTAATAATGGATAAAACAATTAATATTTTTATTTACTATATTAAAATTAATTTATAAATTAATACTTTTAGATATCATAATTAATTATTTAAAAAATAATAAATGAATAATATTATAATTAAATTAATAATTTTAGCAATTAAATGGTAATGATAATTAACCTAAATATAATTAAATAAAAATATTTTTTTATCAAAAAAAAGTATTAAACTCCATAATAGACACTCTTTTTATTTCAACTATTTTAAAATGAATAACAATTTACAAATTGAACCAGCATGCAGAGTCTAATGATTGATCTTAAATCTTTTCCTTCCCCCATCCCCTTAATTGCCCTTGTTCAAAAAAACAAAACTTACAAATTATTAATCTGAGTGGAGGTTTGTTGTTTAATTTTTGAATTTGATAAACTTCATCAATTTCTAAAAATATCATAAAAATATTATATAAATTAATCATTCAATATTTTTTAAAATTAAAAAGTTATATTTAAAAAACAGTTTTATAAAAGCTGTAAAGGTGTTTAAGTTAACCATCAATATATAATTGATAATTAAAAGTTAGTATTTATTATGTTTAGAAAACACCAAAACAAACTAAAATGAGTTTTAATACCAAAGAATAATGGTAAATAAACTTACAATCAGTTGTATTTGTAAGATTAAAATGATTGTAAGTTGAACAGCGGAATTGAGGAGCACATGTAAGGTGAGTCACTAAAGAGGCGTTGTTTTGATTTATTAAAAATAATTATTAATTATTAATTTTAATTAAATGAATTAAACATTTTAAATTATAAATATTAGTAATTATGGATTTTTAAATATCACTTATTATCTATTAAAAAAACTAATCCACGAAAGGAAAGAGGGCATCCTATCACACGCGCTTTTGTCACGGTGGGAGTAATTTGTAAACAGAAAAAAGTTGAAGGGTTGATTTAAGATTTTGGATTTGTGATTCCTGTTCGTTGAGTTACAACCACGGGAATCCGACGTGGAGATGCAGAATCTGAGAAGAATAATCACGGCACGCGCTGGTCCGAAGTGCTTTACACGCTCGTAGTCCTTAGTTTGATAATTAAATTGTTTTTTGTTTTCTTATTAACTAAATTTCTTTTCTGTTTTTTATTTTTTCATTCATCCGGCATGTTATTTTGCCAACCTCTTTTTTTTGAAAAAAAGAAGAAGAAATTTTTACATTTTTTAACTTGGTTAAAATAATGAAACAACAAAATAAAGAAGATTTTATGTTGAATTATTAAAAATAATAAACTTACAATATTACGTAGAATTGTTGTAAATTTATAATAATTATGTAATATTAAATAAATAAATATAATATCACATGTAACTTTAATAAAAGAGTCAATCAAATTATAACACATATATACAAAATTTTAGTTAAATGTTCTTACAAAATTTTCATTCTATATAAACGAAGAGCAAGTATAAATATGTTAAATGTGAATATAAAGTCTGTGTGCAGTCATAATCTCCCATACATTTCTCTTGATATTGGATAAAAAATCATGGAGTATGAAAGGGGAACAAGCTATGGAACAACCACTTCATAAGATGTGCATATTATAATGCAAAACCTCCTCTATTTATTATCACGATTTAATTATGTTTTTACAATTATTTTAATTCTTTATTTAAGAATGTTATAAATTATTATAGTATTTTTTATCTTATTTTTCAGATTATTTATGTAAATAAACTTTATTTCACAGTATAATATAATTATACTGTTTATGATATAAAAAAGAAAAAATAACACACCACCTAATTGTAAGCATAACATTTTCTTTAAATTTCTTTTGATTTTTATTTATCTTGCAACTGTGTGGCGCGTGCATTTACAACCATCCCAATTGAGTATCCAACATAATTTTCCAAAATTAAATAAAAAGGAAAAAGAAAAATAGAAACGTGGTGGACGTTTCGGTTGGTTTAAGCTGTCTCCTCATTCTCCACCGTTCACAAGCTCTCTCCGGCGGCAGAGATGGCCTGGACTCTGTTCTCTCCTCCACACACTCTGACTCTCCCTTTCTCTGCCTTAAACAAGATCGCCGGAATCAACAGCTACCGGAATTATGGCCTGAGAAGTGAAAGAACGAAGAAATTCATCACAGCCAGTGCTACAGACAAAAACAACGAGAAAAGCACAGAGCAGGAGGACAAAGGATATACTCCGTTTGGCTTCGTCACTGACAATCCTTCCAGCCGGAGCGCCATTCAGCTTCCCGAAACCCCCGCCGAGGATGGCAACGTCGGCCAAATGCTCTACGTAAGCTCTATTTCGGCATTGTCTTTGGTAGCATATGATCGACCGATTAAACCTGAAACTGCCATTAATCTTCCTTTGGAACTTAAGTTTGCTTCTGAGTTTATTATATTTCGGTGTTTTTCATTAGATTTTTTAGTGTATATGGAAATTCATTAAAACGTGTGTTCTGGGATTGGGGCGCTAGCGCTTCTATTCTGTTTCCATATCTTTTTGTGAACAATGATACAGGACTAGAAATTTTTTGAAAGTTTAATATGCATGCCAGAGGATAGAAGACAAAGGAAAGGAGTATGGCTCTTACATCAAATCTGGAGAGTTTGTATGGTTTGTGAGAGAAACTGGTACTACATTTACCTGGTTGCAAAGTTGCAATAGTGATTCCTTTTCATTTTAGAAAGATGGCAATTATATTTTTGTCTTGTAGGATCTCCTGCGAGCAGACGGGGAACAATTGTTTTCCTACATGGTGCCCCAACACAATCTTATAGCTATCGGGTTGTTATGTCTCAGGTGGTCTTGCACTAATTCACTAGCTAATTTTTGTTCTTATACTTGCTAATATCAGCGTTTCTAATTTTATGTCATTACAAATGTTTCCTTGTCATGCCTGTTTAGTATCTGAAAATCCATTGTATTTATAGTAGCTATGTATTCTAGCAATGTTATTGAAGTTTAAAAGCCATGTGATTTAGAAATTTCCCAATCAATTCATGCCTAGTTTAAGGTTCAAACTTCAAAGGTGGGTTTACTGGAAAATATGCAAAAACTCCTTGTTTCATTTGTTTTCCATTTTTATCTTTATTATTGTGTAGTGCTGACGGGGCCACATCTCATGTATGAGCTATACTGTATATAGTCTTGTCACCATTTGCATGGCATAAAATATCAGTCATAATTTACATGCACTTAAATGGTCTTCCTGTCCACTCCTTTTACCCTGAAAGTTTAGTATGAACATAGAAATTCACATTCTTAGTTTCAATACTTTCAATCTAACTCTTATAGTTCTTTGAAAGATCATCTGATTTGCAAACCCAAACCACCATTGAAACCTTTTCAGACTTCCAAAAAAAAAATATATTTATGCTTTCCACTAGCATGTGTTTGTAGATTTGTAGATAAAAGCCACAATTGCATGTAATCTTCTAGCTCTAAGCTAACTGTGCACTTGAGTGCTCCCTTATAAATGAACCACCGCATTTATTTACTACATACTTTTTCCCAATTTTCTTGGGTAGATGTCCGATGCGGGTTTTCACTGCTTTGCACCTGATTGGATTGGATTTGGTTTCAGTGACAAGCCACAACCTG
The DNA here is from genome assembly GCA_020521535.1 of Rubroshorea leprosula. NCBI lineage: Eukaryota > Viridiplantae > Streptophyta > Magnoliopsida > Malvales > Dipterocarpaceae > Rubroshorea > Rubroshorea leprosula. The sequence goes on along the minus strand of BPVZ01000194.1, from coordinate 382,786 downwards.
GATATGGGTTTGACTACACAGGTTTTTGAAATTTTATAAGTTACTACACTGCTCTATTGTCACATAATATTTTCCCTTGATCTTCACAATTCATATTTCTGAAATGTTAATTAATCTACTGTTACAGAGAAGGAGTTCCATGAGGAATTTGATAAACTGTTGGAGGTCCTGGAGATCAAATCTCCTTTCTTTCTGGTGGTTCAGGTTTGGAAAAATCTCAGAAAATGTGATACTGTAGTGCTGCTATGATAAATCTGTCTTTTGCTATCTATTAGTTGGTTACCACACTCGGCTGTATGTTTTTACTACATCCTTAGTTTTCTCTTTGAACATACTGATTGTAAAGAGTTCTCTAATGATTTAGTTAAATAATATCTAGATCTTGGGTAATGGCACTATTTCAGTTCAATGTAACCAATGTGTTTCTCAAACTTCCTTGTAGGGGTTTCTTGTAGGTTCATATGGACTGACATGGGCCTTGAAAAATCCTAGCAAGATATCAAAACTTGCAATACTGAATTCTCCTTTAACAATTTCATCTCCTGTTCCTGGATTATTTCAACAGCTAAGGTTTACTTCTCATTATGTCTTTGATGGATCTTAAGCTTTGTCTTATTATTTACATTTTGTAAATGACATTATGATCTTTTTATTTCTAACCCGTTTAATTTGTACTCAAGTAGTTAAATTGAACACGTCAATGTGTGGAGTGATGAATTGAACTTTCAAATTAGAGTGATTATTGTTCCAAATTAGAGTTAGGTTTTGTTATTCCATATTTCTTAATTTCTTATTTTTCTCTTTGTTCCCTATTTATTCTTGTCGTTTTTATTCTCTTATTTCTGCAGGATCCCACTTTTTGGTGAATTTACTTGCCAGAATGCAGTCATGGCAGAGCGCTTTATTGAAGCAGGTAGCCAGTATGTATCCAAACTGTATCTCAGTATCTGGTACTTTTGAGATTATTCTACAATAATTAGGGCTCCAAAATCTGTGTAAATTCATCTTATACAATTGTCACATTCCATTTAATGAACTGTCATAAAATAATCCAATAATAAGAATAACGTAGGTTCTACTAAATTATCTTTGAGTCTCTTAAATAGACATTTAGAAGTGTATTTACTGTTTAATAATCATACATAGCATTCAAAATACATAGATCACTTTCTAGTTAGTAAAAACTTTTATAAGCATTCATTGTGTTGTTCTTGCATGCCAAAGTTCAAGAGTTAAAACGTAGAGCTTTTAGTTCCTTATTCATAATGTTCATTCTTAGGCTAAGTACTTGGGTTTAGCCTTTATATTGGTTACATAAGAAATAGCTTATTATCACAAATGTAATAATTAAAAGCTATAAAAGAAATAATATGAAAAATTGTCAGAGCTTGGGAGCTTTGATTTTAATCTTTTAATTACTATCTGGCACCTAACAACATGAAAGATATATAGGTATTTTTGCAAAACTTGTTTCTTTATTTCTGCTAACAAACTAATGAAATTTTTTCAGATACGTACTGAAGCTGGAAAAAGCTGATGTGTATCGACTACCATATTTGGCAAGCAGTGGACCTGGCTTCGGTTTGTATTTCAGCCTTATTTATATGTTATGCATATGGTTCCGTTATTTTCTCTGTATATTGTGGTTAAGTTTAGAGGGGAAAAGAGTAGCTGACATTTAAATAGCAGTTTTCAGCTACTGATTTACCAAGAATAAAATCGCTTCAAAGGATATTTCTCTGTACATCAATTGCTTTTGTCTCCTAATTTATGTTACTGACTGAAGCATCTAATTACACAGACATTTTCTATGAACTATTGGCTGAAAGATACCCTTTTGTTAGGACTTTCAAAGCATAACATGAACAGATTATGTGTCACTTTGGCCTAATAATGAAGCATCCTAGGTGAGGAGTAACCTGCAGGCTGACAAGAAATTATGTATTGTAAATCTCATTAATCTATTTTATGGTTTTGTCTTGGCTCACACTAAATTAAATTATTTTAACTTTTCAACTTTTATAACCAAAATTTTCTTTCAGGGGATGTTGGCCCCATAAGTAAAGCTCTGAACATGTATTTGACCGTTTGAGAGGGTTTCTCATGGGTGCCTTCTTCTTTTCTTTTCTTTTCTTTTTTTTTCCTCACTTGTGGGAAGTTGACCTTATTTAAAAAGACTATGGAAATGCATATGCTTTTACATGTATATTCTGCATAGCATTTAAAAGAAAAAAAAGAGGCTATACTCATGCTAACATTAGTTTCAATTATTCATTTTGGTATTTCAGCATTGCTTGAAACTGCAAGAAAGGTTAATTTCAGAGAAATTTTGAGCCAAATAGCTGATGGATTTGCATTAGAAAGGTAATTTCCCTGGATTTTTGTGTACATATGCTGGTTGTGATTTTCTCATTCTTTCTAAATGGAAGAAATTGATAACTTTCTGATGGCAATTCTAGCCTTATATAAACTTCATCCATACAATGTCTGTGTGTGCCAGGTTTCGTAACTTTACCTTAATCCCACCTTTGTAAATACTACTCTCCCTGCTAATATATTCTAACTTTAGATATAAACCCTCTATAACTGTTAATATCCTTCCGAAAACAGCCTTCTTAAATTCTATTTGTAACATAAGGTAGTGTTTTCTTATTCCTTGATCTGGAATCTTTGACAAATTTCTGTTATATTCTCTCCTTGGCGTTTTCTTGCCTCGTGTTCTTTTACTGTCTTAATCAATTCATCTATTAATTTTCACAAATTTACCCTATAATGGACAACATTGGCAAATGTGCAACTTCCCCTCAAATTTGTTGGCATTGAAGCAAATCCCTATCCAAAGAAAAAAAAGAAAGTCTACACAATTTGTTGTTCCAAATTTTTATTTTTAAGAAATCGATCAAAATTTAACTGTTATCATTAATTTTTTTTTTAGGGTTTAAGAATAATTATTTAACAAAAACTGTTAAATTTAAATTAATTTCTTGAAAATAAAAATTTAAGGTGAGAAATTGTGTCCGCATTTATTTTTGGGTGATGCTTTACTGAAATGCAATAATTTTAGGAAATAATTTACACATTTAACCAATAACATTTATGTCATTGTCAATACACCTGATGAACGTACTGTCATGGACCAAATTCTTTAGTGGCGTTTCTCCTTGAAGTTTGAGAACCCTTAATTCTTGCCACATTTAATCCTTATCAACCTTTCATTGTATCCATAGTTTGATGAAGCAGATCTCCCATGTCAGATGAGTTTAGCATTAGCTGTCTAAAACAGTGACAATTTAAGTTTTCTATAAGTTTCTCCATTAATTTCAAAGATTCAAGACTTGCACCTTCACGGATTGTAGATTTCCAACGAGTTCTGAGTTCTGACACCAATTTGTTAAGGCAAAGAGGCATAGTTTGCATAAATAGCACCGAACTAATGATGAATCTGACCCAACGAAATTCTAAATTTCTTAATTTGTTTCTAGACCTTCAGCAAGCTTCTTCTGTGGTCCCGGCTTTGAGTTGGCCGTGTATTGAGCACTAAAAATTATTTACACCGTAACTGGAACTAGATTTCGAGAGATGAAATAAATAACATAAATGTTGTCCATTATACTGACTTCATCAGATAAAGAAATCCAACCTGCCACTGAATTTATGTCACTATCTTTAAATATCATTTATTAATTGATGGATTCTGGAAAACAGATGGGAGAAGCCTGTCCTACTCGCTTGGGGAATATCAGACAAGTATCTACCTCAATCTGTAGCAGAAGAGTTTCAGAAACGGAACCCCTCTGCAGTCAATATTAAATTGATTGAAGGTGCTGGACATATGCCACAGGAGGACTGGTAATTAGTTTCATTGCATTAACTATTTCTCTCTTTCATTTTTATTCTTGTTCTCAAATTTTTTAAAAGTTATCATTTTTAAAAATCAACAGGCCTGAGAAAGTTGTTGATGCTTTGAGACTATTCTTCTAAAATTCCGGAATCAAGAGGTCATCAAATTGGTCTTGCACAATTTCTTATATATACGGAAATGCAGTTCAATCTGACTTAAGGACACGGGCATCCAATTTAATTTTTGTTGTTTGTAAACTTAATGGTAATTGGTTAAGGATGTCCATCTTAGTTAATTGGAGATAAGGAAGAGAGGGTTTTTCTCCAGCCTATGCCTAAATGGAACCTGTCGTGTACTTAAACAACTTATTCAGTTGGGAAAATGTATGTTTTCCAGAGGACATGACAAGTATAATTTTCACATATTAATCTTCCTGGTTTTATTTATTTATTTATTTATTTTACCTTCATTGTAATTTTTAACATATGACAAATAAATTATCCTGTTTTTTATATAAAAAAGGAAGGGACTATTTTATATAATTTACAAATCAACTTGTAGTTTAATACAATTTCAACGTGACATTACATATATGAGTGATCATATTCAAATGGATTCTTATGTATACTAAAATGGTAATAAGTCAATATATGAAGGTAAAACTTAAAGTTAAAGGACACAAACTTTCACTAAGTACAATATTTGAGGAAATGGATTTTAATGAGTTCTTTACATTGACATGTGATATTACGATGGCTTCCTTTCAATCAAATTAATTTTTTTTCCAATTTTTAATTTAATAATTAGATGACAGCTCTTCAGCAAATTATCATTTGTTTTTAATTAATGCAAAGATTATGTCCTTATTTTAACAAGATTAAAATTTGTATTCTCAATTCTGACTTTAGCCAAAATTTGTGTCCTCCTTTTTTTTTTTTTCTTTTTTTTGTGTGCTGGTGTGCAACCGAACTTATTCAAAATTCGTATTGGCTATAATTGAACTCATGTTTCTCGTGTCCACTCCACTCCCACGTTAAGAACGGACTCCCAAAGAGAAGTGAAGAAGAAAAGGAAATTGCCGTTGAATTTAGGTTCCATCAATTTCAAAACCTTCACATCATTAATGAAATGCTCGGTGGACCACAGCTAAGCAGGTCTAGAACTACAAAGTCAATCACAATTTAGCATGTTTTGCCTGCAGTCATCTCCTGTACCTTACTGAACTTAATTTAGTATTGGAATTAAAGAGTTGGGATTGATGAATTACATTATTACAAATAAAGAGTTGGTGTCTCATTTAATAAAAACTTATTTTCTCCTTTAATACTTATTTGTTTATATAAATGAATGTTTTATTTTATAGTTTAAATTTCATTAGATTATAAATCAAAAATTATTAATTAAATACAAATTATACTTTTAATATCAAGAGATTCACTATTATCAGATAGTTATAGTTACGCAATTCAATACATTTTAAATTATATAATATTTTTTTATATAAACAATTCTCAACATCCACTGTGCTCTTTATATAGCCAACAGCTTCTAAGAAGAAAATTACCTTTCTATAGCTTCTTTTAACTAATATTGGTGGGAACAAACTGAGATTGCCTACAAATAGTTAAAATTTGGATCTTTCTCTAGATGGGCGAGCTCTTTGATCCAAATCTAAACTTCAACCAGCTAAGTAACACTCCAATAAAAATTGTAAGCAGTGAGAGTTAAATTTGAAACCACCGTTCTATCTGTTTGGCCATTTTCCCTGTTTTTATTATAAGCAGTGGGAGTGGGGAGCAGAGGGAGGTTTGGCGCCGCACTCTTTTAAGACTTTTTTTCCTCTCTGGCCGTCCTAAAAACGGCCATCAAATATGGAAAAATTCAATTATCTCCTTTATAGTTTCCAGCTATGGCATCCCTACATTGTATATGTTAATGACGTGACCCCCAAATCTCATGAAGTTGGATCTACCGTCGGACATTGGTTTTCCCAACAATTTAAGCTGAAAATTTCAAATTTTCAACTAAATAAATAGGTATAATGCTCAAAGTAAAGGTTTAAATTTAGCAATTCAGCTTTAAGTTTTAAAACATTTAGATTTATTGATCAAGATTTCAATTTTCAACAATACCTTGAAAAAAAATCCCCTTTCTCTTAAATTATAGACAGTTCGGAACAAAAAAAAAAAAGTATAATGCCCAAGATATAAATTGTAAAATGCATTAAATTGATATCTCAAATTTTGATATATATAAATTCTTAAACTTCATGATTTGAGTAATTTAACCTTTATTTTTCAGTAATTTAGCCCTTATTCTTATAGTAATTACAGAATTAAGGACTAAATTGCTCAGATTGTGGAGTTTAGGGGTTTATATGCATTGGTTAAAGGTTGAAAGCTCAATAGTAAATTTAGAATTAGAGGCTTAACATATGGTTTCACCAATGAAAAGAAAACGTTAATGCAAATATGGGTTGAAGACTTTGAGGATTGACTTTCAAGGGAGGAGAGAGAGATCATATATGGTCCTGAGGATGGGTTCGGAATGTGCATCACAAGGCACAAAACCTTTCATGGTATGAAAAGACTACAAGGTTGAAGGTCCATGTGAAGTTTTTGTTCAAAAAAATGAACAAGGTCTAATAAGGGGAATAATGCATTGGTAGAAGTTTGTCCTTAATCACATGAATTCCCTGTTAGACTAATGTTTTGGGTAACAGTTCCTTTCCTCTTGAATTTATGAGGGATATTTTATGCTATTATACATAAATATATTAATCTAGTCTCTTAAAAAAAAAAAAAGTAAAAAATAAGACCTTTTTACAATTAAAATATTAAGAATAATAAAAAATTTTAATATCTTTAATAAATTGTATCATTAAAAAAATTCATTAAAAATATTTAAATAATTTCATAAAATATTATGATGTATTAATTTTCACCTTTTTTTTTTCTATTAGTCATGTGGTTGGTTAGTTCAACTTAGATATCAAACCAAACATGTTGGTTAATTAAAATTTTTGGTCAACATATTTTATAACTAAATAAATCAAACCAAACTTTAATTCAATACTAACAAATTTAGCTAACTCCATATTTTTGCTTAATTTAGCATGTCATTAATTATTTAAAAAAAATAACACAGATAGATAGTTACAAATGTTACTAAATCAAATTTTATACACTCTAAAATTAATTTCTTTTTAAATAATCTTCAAATTGTACCCCTATATTAGTTATTGCATTCAAAAAAAGTTAATTTTCTTTGGTATTACCAAGAAAGAAGAGGACTTGAAACATTGATGTTGGTAATACATTCAACCAAATCTAACTTTGTTTTTAATTAATCTTTTATAACTTTATTGAGCTTTTAATTTTAGGTTTTATAAGGAAAATGCTAGGGCGACTGACCCCTAGCAAGTCGATGGAGGCCTATTGACATGTCCCTAATAGATTTCTCTTTTTTACTCTTAAATTTTTTTATTCGGTTTCTACTTTCAATCATTTAAATTCATTTTTGTTCTCTTATTTTTTAAATTAAAATTAATTTAAACTTATGTTATTAGAATTCAAAAATTTTAAGATTCAATGTTTAGGAAGTTATGGTTTAAATTTTTTATGATTTTTAGTATTTATATTATTTTAAGGTTTTGTATTTAAGATGTTAAGTTTTAGATTTTTTTTTTAATATTCAATATTTCTTAGTTTTAGAATTTAAATTTCTTAAAATTTAGTGTTTAATCATTAATGTGTTTGGGTTTATATTTTTAAAGTTTAAGATTTAATATTTAAAATGTTTAAGTATTTAATAGTTTAAAATTAAAAATTAGAGAAATAAAAAAAATAAAAATAAAAAACAGATTTAAAAAATAAAAATAGAAAAGTAATAGGGGCCAATCGTCCTGGGGACCGATCGGTCCCTATAACATTACTCGTTGCTTAATCATGGACAATTATTTTTTATTCTTTTTACTAATCTCACCCACTTACATGAAGGAAAACTACATTAATTAAGATATAAATAAGTTCGTTGGCAACCTTCTACATAAAGTACGTAGATGATAATGATATAAATTATGAGTTTCTCTTATATGTGCTTTTAAGTTTTTTTTTCTTTTACATTTTTAATATAAATTTGTATAAAAATATTAAAATAAATGTTATTTTTAATATTAATATCATATAAAATAATTTAATTAAGTGATTGATAAAACTAAAAGAAAAATGAAAATCAATGCATTTTGGCACTTTTAAATATTAAAAATTATTATGAAATTATTTAAATA
>BPVZ01000194.1:357484-374557 GCA_020521535.1 Rubroshorea leprosula | reverse complement strand
AACATAATAAATACTAACTTTTAATTATCAATTATATATTGATGGTTAACTTAAACACCTTTACAGCTTTTATAAAACTGTTTTTTAAATATAACCTTTTAATTTCAAAAAATATTGAATGATTAATTTATATAATTTTTTATATTATTTAAAGTTAATTTTTTTAATTTATATAAAATTCATAATATTAAATATATATATTTATTTAATAATATATAAAAATTATATAAAAAAATAAAACAAAAAAATTATCTCAACCACACCACCTGTAATAAAACAAAGCAGCTTGGCCACGCCCTTATTTTCCCCTGCAACCTCCGACCATTATCCTGCCACGTGGCATTTTTCGACGGTCTGATTCGACCCTCCGTCCCCCTAGTGTTGTTCTTGTCTAGGAGCATGGGCAGTCCTTGGTGTTCATATAACCCACCGCACATCTATTCGTTAGAGAGAGAAAGAGAGAATTTGGGGCAATCAGTTCTTTAGCAACAAGGAGAGGTCAGGATTGCTCACAAATCTTACCTGAACCCCCCTTTATCTTATCATCTCCCAAAACCTTCTCTTTCTTTGGATATTTGATTGTTCCTCTTTTCACTTTTGCATGTTTCATTCAATAGTTATGCGCCCACCATTGCCTCTTCTTTGGTTCTAAAACCTCAACTCCAATTCCACTAGAAGTCTTACTTATTGTTTTCTGAAATTGGGTATCCGATTTTTGTCCCAAAATACCATTTTCTTGATTTGAAATTAGGGGATAATATACATAGGAAATGGCTCCAAGGTCTGGCAGGGGTAAGTCAGGCAAATCAAAGACAGAGAAGAAGAAGAAAGAGGAGAAAGGTAAGCAACTTTTCTTTAAGATAATAAAAAATCCCCTATATATCTGCTATATGCTTTGGTTTAAAATTTGATTTTTGTATTGCTAACATCATTCTGTATTTTTGTTTCTCCAGTTGTGCCTAGTGTTTTTGATATCACTGTCATCACTCCATATGGATCCCAAGTTGTACTGAAGGTACTGCCTACACTTCTTTTCTCCTATTTCCCCCTTTTTCTCAGTCAGCACATAGAAACAACTTTTCAGTCCTGTTGAAAATATATATAGCATATTCTTACTGTCTCTTCTTTTTTCTTTTTTGAATATATATGTCATCTTCCATTCTAAAACTTGATGAACTTAACTAATGATTTAACCAAATATTTGGCCACTTTATGAAGGGCATCTCCACAGACAAGATACTGGATGTGAGAAAGCTATTGGGTCAGCATGTGGAAACATGCAATCTTACAAATTATTCTTTATCTCATGAGGTGAACATCAGACCATGAAGTCTTCATTTTTTAAATTTTATTTATGTGATTAGTTTTATTCAGTCCTGATTGACAATATTTTATTTTACCTTATTTTCTAAATGAAGTAATGATGATTCTTCATATGTATGTCTTTCCTTATATAATAGTTAAAATAATCTAATAATGAAATTTAAATTAGAATGAAATTAACTAGTTTGTTGTTCAACAGGTTAAAGGGCAGAGATTGAATGATAGAATGGAGGTTGCAACTCTGAAGCCTTGTTTGCTAAAAATTGTTGAAGGTAGGTGAAGACTTCTCTGGCCCCAATGTCTTGCACATGTATGCTGTACTCCAGTCTTCATTTATGACATATGTTGTGCTAAAGACAAAATAATATTAGAAATTTTGCACTTAATCACCTTAAAATAATGGTAGTGGGAATTTGTGAGGTTGATAAGTCTCAAACCTATTTTGTTTACTCAAGGAAGATGTAATCTGCGGTTGTTTTTTTTTTTTTAATGTGATTTGGGCTGGAATACCTTTAATTTTTTCATTAATAAGTATTTAATTTACATAACAAAAGAGCAACTTTATTTTTTTAAAAAAATATATAAAAATTTAGACATTCTGTCATTAAAAAGTTAAGACATTCGCATCTAACTCTTTGGGCCACCTTTGAGTTGCAGTCCCCCTTTCCTGGTGAGTTCGAAATTTGAATCCCACCTTTATCACTTTTTTAAAAAAAAAAAAAAAAGTTAAGACATTCAATCTTAACCATATAATATGTCTTTAGGTCTTACTAATTGAATACTTATAATTAAATTTGAACCATTATGACTCTTCACTCTCCTTTTTATATATTTTTATTATGATTCTATTTTTTTTTTTAATTTATGAAAGGAAAATGATTTTGTGATAACTTTTTTATATCAATTTTTAATACAACTTGATGTACTATTTAAATAATTGATTGTTTTTATTCATATGAAATTTATAATATTAAATACATCTACTAATTTAATAATATATAAAAATTATATCAAAATATAATATAAAAAATTATCTCTATAATACCACCTTTTATGAAAATAGACAATGAAATATTTTTATAATATGTTAGTACTAAGGTTAAGGTATGTTACTAACTTACTATTTATGTGACAGGATGTAAAATAAATGGGACATAGTGTGGGCCTTAGACTTCTAATTATGTCCAATATATCATGTGATTGTGCCACCTCTTGATTTCCCTTTTTTTAAAAAGATGATATTTGCCCAACAATTGTTCATTATTTACAACCATGCCACTGTATTATGTCGTCGCAGAGGACTACACGGAGGAATCGCAGGCGGTCGCCCACGTACGGAGGCTACTGGATATCGTCGCCTGCACGACGAGGTTCGCCAAGCGCAAACGAACTCGATCGCCGCCATTTCCATTGGATTCTAAATCCAAGAAGAATGCCAGTAAGCCCAACCACGGCAACGGCGGCGGTAGTGCCTCTTCGGTGTCTGATGATGGAGGATCATCGATGGAACCGTCTATTTCGGCGGCGATTTCGGAGGAAATGGACATGGCGGCCATTCATCCAACCCCTAAGTTGTCGGAGTTCTACGACTTCTTCTCTTTCTCCCATGTCTCTCCTCCCATTCTCAGTAAGTACCCTTAGTTCCTTCTTTCTTTGGTGTCTTCATAAAAAACGAGTGAAATGCCTAATATGGAAACTGGTTCTGGGTTTCGTTTTGCAGATTTGAGGAGATATGATGAAGAAGAGTGGCGTGATGGCGACTTCTTTGGAATGCAGGTGAAAAATCTCAATCCTATTTGTGTTGAATTTAGTTTATAAGCTCTCAGTGCTTGAAATATCATTCATTTTCTTGTATGTTTTGAAAGAAACCATGTATGATGTTAATTTTGATACAATCTAATGTTTGAGATACTCTGTTATTATATTGTTCTTGTTTTTTATTCCTTTTGCCAATTTCTGTTGATGCTACTTATATTGAGTACTGATATTGAAGATGTAATCAACACATGCAGATAAAAATCTGCAATGGGAAGCAAATACAAGTAGTTGCCTCGGTAAAAGGGTTCTATGCTGTGGGAAAGCAGTCTTACCAAAGCCACTCGTTGGTAGATCTTTTGCGAAACCTCAGCCAAGCCTTTGCCAATGCGAGTACTTTTTACCTCTATACTCTGAATTGCTGATGTTTCTATGCACGTTGCTGCATTTGTTGCATTTGAACCCGATGATGGATTAGACAATGCAGGGAAATTCCTTGCTAGGGTTTGACAAATTTTACAGTTTAGCCTTGGGTTCTTCCCTTTATATTGTGTAGTTTCTGATTGGCATGTCTGTTCTTATTGTTGTTGCAGGCGTATGAGTCCCTTATGAAGGCATTTTTGGAACACAATAAGGTGACATTTTCTTTTTTGTTTAATAGGTCATTTCCCTTAAAATGTGACACTTTTGAAAGCAAGAAATACAAGCTCTCTTCTTTTTTTTAATTATTTACATTTTGATTTCTAGTTTGGTAATCTTCCCTATGGATTTCGAGCAAATACATGGCTTGCCCCTCCATATGTTGCTGAGTCTCCATCAAACTTCAGCTCTTTACCAGCAGAAGATATAAATTGGGGTGGCAGTGGTGGAGGCCAGGGAAGAAACGGTGAATATGATCTTCATCCATGGGCTACAGATTTTGCGATATTGGCTAGTCTTCCTTGCAAAACTGAAGAGGAGAGGGTTGTTAGAGATCGCAAGGCTTTTTTGCTTCATAGCCGATTTGTTGATGTCTCAATCTTTAAAGCTGTTGCAACAATACGTAATGTGATTGATTCAAGGTTAAATGCAAAGGATACTGCAAATTGTCATCCTGGAAGAATCCTGCATGAGGAGCGTGTAGGTGACTTGTACATTACGGTAAAACATATTGAGGCAGATGCAAGCTGTAAGTCTGAAGTAAAAATTATTGGAAACCAATTATCTTGCAAATCTGCTAAGGAAGTTGCTCAGTGGAATTTACTTAAAGGGCTAACAGCTGATGAGAGTGTAGTTGTTCATGTAAGTATGTCTTTCTTTCTCTCCTTTGATTCAGCATCCTTCCAAGGAATCTTACTTGTTAATAAGGAGTGCCTGAGACAGCAATTGTTTTCCCCCACCCTTGATCTACAAACATGAATATATGTGACAAGAAACAAACTTCTCTATCATAGAGCCTTCATCTGTCTGATGTTTCTAAGTGGGATCCATTTTAAACCCTATCCTGTCAGATAACAGCATTTCTTTTCTACTTCCTCAATCTTTTTGGGACATCTCCTTATCCTAGTGAGTCCCAACTAAAGTTGATGAGCCCATCTCTGGTGCAGCCTATTGATCTTTGTTCAACTTAGACAAACCCTGTTAGCTGGGTCAATGTAAATTTTGATGATTTTGCATCATTGCAGAACTATTACTTAAAAAGCCATTTCCAAATTTGAAGTTTAAGCAGCAGATATTTTTTGTTGTTTTGCACAGGATACATCCTCATTGGGCATTGTCATTGTAAGATACTGTGGTTACCTTGCAACAGTTAAAGTTGTTGGTGATGTGAAGAGGGTAAAGAGCAATGCTCAAGATATTGAAATTGATGATCAACCAGATGGAGGAGGCAATGCTCTTAATGTTCACAGGTCTGGATTATATGTTAGTTAGTTATTTATTAACTCACAGACAGTCTTAAATTACACAACCATCACAGACATGCTAGTAGGAAATCCTGCAGGGAGGAGTGGCAATTACATCTGAAAACCTAGTTCTAAGTACCTATCCTGATACATAGAATTTTATGCTTCGCGTTTCATTTTAGTTAAGCTTTTTTATTTTTGGCCATATTTTAGTTATGCTTCAAATTGTATAATCCGGTGAATCTAAGCACACTACTCTTTATTTGCATTGGTAATAGGAGATGATGCGATCAGTGATATTTTAAAGTTCAGGGGAAGCCTATTTGTTGATTGAGTGTATGCTAAACATATTCTGTCCTCTAATATCATGTCTTGAATGAGAAAGAAAGTTGACTTTTCCCCATAATAACGTGAGGAATTGCTTTACTATAGGCTTCCATCCTAGTACATGTTAATATGATATCCTATATAATGAGGCATGCTAGCGAGAAATGTAAATCTGTACCTTCCCTGAAATCTTTCTGTTTTATTAGATTTGAAAATTCAAGGACTATGTTTTAGATGAAACTTTAGTGAAAAAGGAAAAAATAAGTAAAGGTAAAGAAAGCTGTCATTGTACTCCTTGGTAATTAAGTTTCAATCAACTTTTAGGGTAGGTTATTTATGTGAAGACCAGATTTCTTTTAAAGAGATGTGTTACTGTTTTATTCACACAGCTAAACCTCTATGATTTACTAAGTTACCATGTTATTCCAGAAATTTGGAATCATTTACAATCTGCTTATAACATGACGTATTAAATCCTTTGCAGCCTTAGGGTTTTACTTCTTAAGCCCTGCCATGCAGAATCAACTGGAGAAGGCCAGTTGTTTAAAACCAATTTTGATGATCTAGGAGCTCATAAATGCCTTGTTCGAAGAGTTATAGAAAAGAGTATAGCAGAACTACAAGAGAAGACACCTAATGTTGAAAGGTCTATCAGATGGGAGCTTGGTTCTTGTTGGGTGCAGCATCTGCAAAAGCAGGAAACTCCAACAGATACTAATTCTAAAGTACCTAAGAATGATTCTGAAACTGAACATACTGTCAAAGGTCTGGGACATCAATTTAAATTTTTAAAGAAGAGGGATAAGAAACTGAGTAATGATACTAGTAAAAATGATAAGGAAGAAAAGGATACTGGACCAGGCAGCATGAATCTGACAGCTGATGTAGGAGAGCAAAGCAGTGAGTACAGCATTGATATGGAACTGAAGAACCTAATTTCTGAAGAAGCCTTCTTGCGTCTTAAAGAAACTGGAACTGGTCTTCATTTAAAGGTTTCACTTCTTAGTGACTACTAAAAAGTTAAACATCCATTCTTATGTTTTATGTATTTCTCTAGCTGTACATGATAATGCTTTATAGAATACAAGCTTGCTGTGGTACTGAAGTTTTTTCTTGTTATCTCTTGAACTAATGCTGCACTTTTGCTTTTTGTACCAGTCTGCTGATGAGCTCATCAACATGGCATATAAGTATCATGATGAGATTGCTTTACCAAAATTGGTACTGTGAAATCATCCAGTCATTTTTGCAATCCAAAAGACCTTTTAGGATTTGTTTGTGCATGCTTAATGACCAATTCTCATAACTTTTCAGGTAACAGACTTTGGATTGCTTGAGCTTTCTCCTGTTGATGGTCGTACACTGACTGATTTCATGCATTTGAGGGGATTACAAATGCGTTTTTTGGGTCGTGTGGTAAGTAAATTCTCTGTCTCTTGAACTTGTTCTTTTGGTCTCTGCAAGCAAAATTTTATGAAATTCTTAGTTTGACTTTGTGCAGTGTGGTTTTGACTTTGCGAAATAAAATTGTTTACATTTAAAAATATATGTTTTATTTTATTGTTGATTGTGATCTCATTATTTAAAATAGGTTGAACTTGCGGAGAAGCTTCCACACATACAATCACTTTGCATTCATGAGATGGTTACTCGAGCTTTCAAGCATGTAGTCCAAGCAGTAGTAGCATCAGTTGACAATTTAGTGGACTTACCTGCTGCTATAGCTTCATCCTTGAATTTCTTACTAGGAAGTCCTGGAATGGAAGATCATGACCAAAATCTGAATGATGACTATGCTCTAAAATTGAGGTGGTTAAGAACATTTCTTCCAATGAGATTTGGTTGGACGCTCAAAGATGAGTTCTGTCATTTAAGAAAAATCTCAATTCTTCGGGGACTTTGCCATAAGGTAGTAATTTTTTAAAACTCTCAAGGTTCCTGAGCACATTCAGGCCCTAACTTTTACTGGTAATCCTTTCCCAGATTGGGTTGGAGTTGGTTCCGAGGGATTACAATATGGAATGTCCCAACCCCTTCAAGAAATGTGATATTGTCAGTATGGTTCCTGTTTGTAAGGTGGAAATATCTCTCTCTTATTTGTTTTCCTTCATGTCCACATCAATGGAGCAGCTGGCATCAATTAAACATAGCTATGCTGTGTCTGTTCTATTTTACAGCATGTAGGATGCTCTTCAGCAGATGGCCGCACATTGTTGGAGTCATCCAAGGTTGCTCTTGATAAAGGAAAGCTAGAGGATGCTGTTAGTTATGGAACAAAGGTACTCCTGTTCAATCTCCCAAAAAAGCTACATCAATTTGATTTATTCCATGTTTCTTAAGAAAGAAGGTGGATAAAAAGCAACTGTTTCTTTTATATTCCTTTTCTTTCTTTAATTTTGAGAAGGAAAGAAGAAAGTTGGAAGTTAGTTTTTTATTTTTCTTATCAACCGCTACAACATTTGTTTCAGAATGGAGGAAAAACTGAAAAAGAAAGGAGAAAATTTTAAGCACAATACACAAGTGAAGTCCTTAATGACAAGCCAAAACAAAATTTCTGCAATAAAATGATCAATAATATGTCCCAAGTGAACTGGCCCTTATGGCCTGATGGTTCATGTCCCAAACCTAAGCTTAGTGACCTATGAGACCTGAGTTCAACTCAGACCATTGTTGTTTTACCTACTCCTTCCCCCAAATTTCCCATCTTCAAAAAAAAAAAAGTCCCAAGTATATTTTTTAGAGTTAAATCATGTTCTTCTAAAAGGAAATTGAAGAAATAACTTTGATCCAGATGCAGAAGTAAGTTCCTAACGTTCTTCGTTCTTTTTCATTTTTTGGTTCCTGTTCTTCTCCTTTGCTGCGAGCATATGCAGGGTTGCCAATATAGTGATATGAAATCATTTGGTCTAATACTATGTTTTTTATTTAAAGGCATTAGCAAAGATGATAGCTGTCTGTGGTCCCTACCATCGAACTACTGCAAGTGCCTACAGTCTTCTAGCTGTGGTTCTCTACCATATTGGAGACTTTAATCAGGTATCATCTTTCTAAGCTATAATTCAGGTTTTGATTAAGAAAAATGGATTAGGTATCACTTTCCTGTTCTTAATGGAGAAGAAGTAAAAATTCCAAGTGTCTTTAATATTTTCCTTTGAATGTAAAGCTCATAGTGTATATGCTTGAATCACAAAATGAAAGATTTAACTCAACTGGAGTGCTATGTCCTATGTGTTTATACTTAGTCATGTTGGAGATTCGTAGTGTAACATTCAACTCATTTTCCAAGCTATATCTGGGAATGTTTTTTATTTTTATCATTTAGCCATTTTTTGCTAATGTTTTCTCATTAATATCTCTATGACAAATAGCTGTGTGACTCTAAAGAATTTTCTCATTAATTTCCTCTTATTTCTTATTCTTTTCTTGTTTAGGCAACTATATATCAACAGAAGGCTTTAGATATTAATGAGAGGGAGCTTGGCCTTGACCATCCAGATACTATGAAAAGCTATGGGGATCTGTCTGTGTTTTATTATCGCCTTCAACACATTGAATTGGCTTTGAAGTAAGTCAGAAATAATTGTTGCTTAACTTACATTTGAATTGCTAAAAATAGGCATCTTCAGACTTTTCAATCTTGAACTTACTAAGATGTGTAACTGCTTTATCATTGAAGACTAACTTGAAATAATTTCCCCTTGATTCTATTCATTTTGTGATTGTGGTTTCATTCTTATTGGATAGACAGTTAGTAATTTTCATTCCTTTTTTTTTCTGTTCTATTGATCAACTTTGTGCATCATTGACAGATATGTAAACCGTGCTTTATTTCTACTTCATTTTACCTGTGGACTGTCTCACCCAAATACTGCTGCAACTTACATAAATGTGGCTATGATGGAAGAGGGCATGGGAAATGTTCATGTTGCTCTCAGATACTTACATGAGGCTCTAAAGTGCAACCAGAGACTATTAGGAGTGGATCACATTCAGGTCTCTATCTCTCAGTGCACATGTGCATGCTTGTGTTGATTTATTTTGATCATCTTGCATACTTGTAGTTTTCTAATAATTTACTACTTTTCCTTTTTTTCGTAACTTTTCTTCACTCTACAGACAGCTGCAAGCTATCATTCCATAGCCATAGCTCTTTCATTGATGGAAGCATATTCTTTAAGTGTGCAACATGAGGAAACCACACTCAAGATACTTGAAGCAAAACTTGGATCAGATGATCTTCGTACTCAGGTAATCACCTTGGATCATATCTGCCTATACTCTATATGCACGGGTGAAACTAGGGAGGGCAAAGGTAGGACATGGCCCCCTAACAATTGGGAGATTCTAAGTTACCCTCCCTGATGGCCTAAAAAGAAAGAAATTTACTGCTCCCCTCCTTCCCTCCACTGTTCACTGTCACAAGTACATTCATCAATTGCAATTTAATCATACATCATCACAAATCCATCAAATTATACAATATTACATACTAATTGAATGTGTATTTCATAACTTTGAATCTCAAGTGGGTCAATATTCTTTTACTAGTAAAGGGGTTAATTTTGTTAAATAGTTTGATTTCTAGTTGCAATTAGGAATCTGGAAATTAAAATGACTTTGCCGTATATATGGAGTTTGCACTTGGAACGTTAAAAAACTCATATCAAGGCTAAATTGTAGAGATCAATTTCCCAACAGTAACTCGTGATTAATTAGCTTAACATTTCCAACACAGAATTTACCACAAATGATTATATCTTGATTACCACAGTTATAGGATGATTATATCATTTTAATCATAGTACTTGTTGGATATTATAAATCATATGTACTTCTTTCCTTTGTTAGTAGAAATATGTAATTTACTTCATATATTAAAATTTTAATTAAATTAAAGAATTTATTCCCTAATATTTGATCCTCAAAGAAAATAAAAACTAACAGAAAAAGAAAAACTAAGATTCTGATTCTGCCTATCCACACAAGTCAGCAAGCAACATCCATTTATTTCTTTTGTTGCCAATAAGTAAGGAGGGATATATTAAGGTACATAATGATCAAGCAGACTCAAGGTTGAATTATGGCATCCATTTGCCTGCAAACCGACATACTGAAATGTGGGCCACATTTTCTCTCTTAGGATGCTGATGCTTGGCTTGAGTACTTTAAGTCAAAAGTTCTAGAACAGCAAGAAGCAGCCCGTTGTGGATCTCCAAAGCCAGATGCATCAATTGCAAGCAAAGGCCATCTTAGGTAGTTACATGGTATTCCCAAAGTACTTGGTTTTAGCGTTGTATATTTTTCTTGTAGCGCCATAATCTATGACCCTTTTTGCAGTGTGTCAGATCTCCTGGATTACATAAGTCCCGTTCAAGATTCTAAAGGAAATCATGTGCAGAGGAAGCAGCGGCGTGCTAAGGTAGTGGTCATTGTTTTCTCAGCTTGTTCAATGCCGTAAAAACCTTGAATTATTCACATTTATTAAATATATGATCCAATATTCAGTCAAATTTCCATATTGATCTGAATTTTGTTTAACGAGCCAGATATCCTAGCTGACACAGGGGTCATTGTGGACTGCACAGTTGCTTTCCGGTTAAAACACCTTAGTAACTTTTATTATGGTTGGAATCAACAATGAGTTGGACTCAACCATCTAATCATTTACTGTCCCAACCGACATTCAAGGGGAAGTCTGAAGAGACTTTTCTTTGGTGATTTAATTTGCAGCTTTAACAGAACGAGATCTTTGATTGTTTTAACTTATTTTTCCTAGCCTGTTAATATCGTTTAAATTTACAGGCATTTGTTTAAATTTAGCAGGCGCTGCAGGATGGTGATAAAACCCAGCAAAGAATAACAGAAGATGCCACGATCCATGATGGCTCAGAAAACACTGCATCTATTATAGATGGTAATTCAGAACTGGTAAAGGCAGACACACGTCCTGATGAATCAGAAGACAACAGTGATATTTCTCCAACTGAGCCAACAGTCATAAGTGAAGTAGTTGAAGAAACGACTTCACATGAAGGTTGGCAAGAGGCCGGTTCAAAAGGAAGGTCAGGAAACAACAGTGGCCGGAAGTCTGGTCAGAGGAAACCAGTTCTCTCAAAGTTGAACATAAAGAGATCTGAATTTCCAATTTCTAGAGGAGGCAGTGCTAGACAGGAAATCATTTCACCTGCAAAAGGAACAACTTCCCACAATATCACAACTGAGCAGTTGCCAACGAAACAAATTAAGTCTCATAACTCAAGTCCTGGAAAGAACTCGATTAAATCACCGGCAAAAGCTTCCGTGTTTAAAGGTTCCTCAAGTCCAGCAAATCACAATGTGATTACTTCAAAATCTCTTTCTTACAAAGAAGTGGCTGTGGCACCTCCAGGTACAGTTCTAAAGCCATTACAGGAGAAAGTACAAGGACTAAATGAGGAAAAAACCGAGGACCACAAGTGCATCACTCCACCTGAGAAAGTAAAGGTGGAGGGAAGTAGTGATGTCTCTGTTTTTGCTGAGAGTCATGAAGAAGTTGAAATAGAAGAAACTCAAGAAAGTGAAAATCAATCAGAACAAACTGCTTTAGAACTCAAAAAGAGTCCTAACGAGGAAAAGACTGCAGAAACAAATGGAAGTAAGCTATCAGCAGCAGCTGAGCCATTCAGTCCTAAAGCTCTCTCCATGAATCTCCCACAAAACTTGGTTCCTGTCACCAGTCTTTATGGAGTTGGAGCCAGTCAAGGCATGCTTGCAGAACCTGTTGGACCTCCAATTGCTGCTAGAGTTCCTTGTGGGCCTAGGTCACGATTGCATTACAGAACTAATTATTCTTACCGCATTAAACATGGCTTTCCGAGATATCAGACTCCTATTATGGAACGGAGTGGATTTGGACCTCCAAGAATTATGAACCCTGATGCACCTGAGTTTGTTCCCAGGAAAGTTTGGCAAGCATCTGGAACTGATGACACAAGTGTCTCAAACGAATCAAACTCTTCAACAGAGCCAATGGAAGCAGAAGTGGAGAAAGTTGGTCAGAAATGCAATACAGAAGTAAATGGTGGTAATTTGAAGAAGAGCATCTCTGAGGCTGAGAAGTTAGAGTTAGCAAGGCAGATTTTACTGAGCTTGCTTGCGAAATCAGCACAACAGAAAGCAGATCCTCCAAGTGAGGCCATGGGGAGTCAGAAAAGGTTTGGAAGTTCGGAAAATTCTTCAGATGCAATTACAAATGACAGTGCAATTATAAAAATTCTTTATGGTAATGAAGCAAGGGATTCAGTTTCTCAGTCCACTAACCGTAAGCCACCTACAACATTAGATGTAAATGAGACAGGTGGAGATGAAGGATTTGTGGTTGTCACAAGGCGAAGGAGAAACAGGCAGCAATTTACAAATGCAGTTGCCAATCTATGCAATCAGCAATCCATCTGTGCCTCTGTCAGGTGAAGGAAGTTAAAGCCTGAGAAATCTCATCACAGTAAAGGGAAAAGCATCATCATCTTCGTTAATCTTCCAGGTCTTTTGACTTTCCAGTTGTTCCTTAAAAGAATACTGCTCAGCATGGATGGAAAATCAATATAAGAGAGAAGTTTCAGCCATAGATTCATATTCGTTGAGGGAAAAAAATAGTGTGTTCTAAAAATCTCTTTAAAATTGCTTCTCATTTTAGAAATTTTGGTTTACCAATAAAAATGCTAATTGGCGAGTTTGATTTTTTCTCCATTTCTGTGCACCTTTGTTTATTGCTTTATCCCTGGGATTATTATTTTCATTATGCATATTTGATACAGGATAGCCGAGAATGGGTGAAGAGTAGATAAAGGCGATAGGAAAATACGAGAACGAGTGGAAATTTATTGGAAAAGAATGGAACTGACACTTGACAAAGAATTGGGGGAAAATATTGGAGAAGAAATAAACATTTTCATATTCTCAAATCATAACTCATACTAGATCTTAAATAACAAAGATTATTCTTTGATTTAATTAGGGAGTCTTTTTTTTTCCTAATATATTAATAATTAAGAACTTAAGATTTTATATTAAAATTTTCAAATTTAAATTTTGAAATAGATTAAAAGATATTTAAAAAATATATTTTTTATTATATAATTCATCCTTTAATATACCAAGAAAAAAAAGAAAGAAAGAGAGAAGCTTTTGGATTAATAATTGCAACTTGTTGGAGAGAGGGACAAATGTTTATCCCAGTTCCATTTTGTTATCCAGACTTGATTTATCCTATCAAATAGAGAGATTAATTAATAAAATTTTATCATGTAAAATTTACCACATGGTTGAAGTTTTATATCTTTGTCACACATGAAATAATGGCATGCCATTGCTTCACAAATAAACAATAGTATGTGACATACATAACTTTTCAAATTTTGAAGCAAAACCTTTTTTCTCCAGAGAGCGTGTATGTAGATTGATTGGAGCACTGTTGTTTGTCCTCTTGTTCGAGAGTACAAGTCAAGTTTTAACATTTCAAAGTCTGAAATTGGATTGTAATTTCAGCAACTACGCATCCTGACATGCAGTGGTGGAAAAAGATTGAAGGGGTCATGCACCCCTTGGTCATAGCATTTTGGTTTCTGTCACATCCTAGGTTGAAGGGGTCATGCACCCCTTGGAATTTTAAACATAGAGGGCCCTGTTTTGTCTCTTTACTTGTGGTGACAAAGCCTCTGTAGCTGAATTTTTAAAAAATATACAAGATTAGAAATTTCATGCCCACTTCCTAGGCTGCATTCCGTGTTTTATATGTTATATGACATATGGTCATGTTTGCTTACCTTGGGGTGTGGAATGTCATTTTCAAAAGGGCAGATCAGGATAAGTGGAGCTCGGGAAGAAAGAATCTTGTCAGTGCTTATTTCTCAATAAAAAAATCTTGTCAATGTCTGGTTTTTCCAAAGGAAATTACTGAAGCACATCTTATCCTGGAAATTTTATAGGCATTTGTTGTCCTGTCAAAGGACAAGTATACAGGAGGTCAAAGGGTGGGTTGGCCATTAATATCGCCCTTCTTTTTGCCATGTACCATTTTTCTCCACAGCTTCAACTTTACAAGCATGTGAATCCGGAAAGGCCAACCCAAAAATGGCTTTCCAGGGGAATCCATTTTTCCACAAAATGTCCAACACCAAAATGAACCACCCATTCTTTCCTTACATCTTCTATTTTTTCTTATGTAGAGATGGAGGAGAATAAAAATAGAAGTTTAGTTAAATAAATAAATTAAAAAAATAAATCCCCTCTCTTTAAATTTTTTATAATTAAATAAAAAAATTTATTCTTTTTATTTTTTTCAATCCAAAAATACTATTTAAGTCATTTTCTCCCAAAGCTCTTTTTTTTTTTTTTAACTACTACAAAATTAACCTTTTTTTTAATATACTAAAACAAAAAGTTAAAATCTATAAAAAGGGAAATGAATAGCAACAGTATATGTTGGAACTCTTATAATAAAAATGTAAAAATATTTTATATTAGGGACAAAATTATATCATCCACCAATACTCCACTACATAATTAACTTGCGAATTGACTAAATATTCTTTCATATTAAACCATTGTGACAATTAACTGTTTAGATTTGATATGATTTTTGAAAGTGCAAAACAGCTAAGATTCACTTGCACCATCTACCAATAGCAATGAAACAACAATTTGCCTACTTCTTCTCCCAACTTCCTTTGCTATTAACTGTTAACTTGGCTGTTGGTTTGTCAGACAGATGCGCCGCTCTGCCATTACAGCATCATTTAATATTTTCTCCTCATTTGGCCAAGCGCAAAATTTTCTCTTTCGGCAAATATTTTCCCACAAGTAATAATTGTAAAAAATTAATAAAGTTTACTACAACTACATCCATAAAATTAAAGGTAAAAGATTTTTCCTAAAAAATAATAAGGATATATTTGGTTTAGTTTCTTGTTTGTTTAAATTTTTTGATATTATTCATATTTTGTAAGTTTAAAATTTTTTTAACAAATTTATATTTTTTTAATTTTTTTAACTTTAAAAAGATTTCCAGTTTAAACTCAAAAGTTTCAAATTTAAATTTTTTATAAATTTCATTTTTATTCACTTTTTCATATCTCTAAAAGTAACTTTTAATTTTTTTAATAAAAATTTAAATGATTCACTCATAAACAATAATAAAAAAACCAAAACTCTGACAAGTTAAACCAAACAAACCCTAAGAGTATGTTTGATAAAACTTATAAGTATTTTAGCTTTTTTCACATTATTTATGTTTCATAAATTTAAATTTTTATTGAAAAGAAAATTTAAAAGTTACTTTTAAAAAAAATAAAAAGTAAGTAAAAATGAAATTTTCAAAAAGTAAAAGTTTGAAACTTTTCAAAATTTACTATTTAAGATTTTTTTAAAATTAAAAAATATATATAAACTTTTTTAAAAAAAATTTAAACTTATAAAATATAAATATATCAAAAAATTGAAATATTTGAAAACTAAACTAAACAAACTTTAAGGCTAGTTCATTCTTTGTTCAACTAAAATAATATTAAGACTCTCTTCTTCTTCTTCTTCTTCTTCTTGTCTTTTTTTGAGGATTAAAACCCCCAACAATATATTTAAATAAATTTTTTATTTTAAAATTTAAATTACACTAAATTATAAAATTTTAAATTAGATCATAACCCTTAATATCAAATAACCGACCCTTATTCTATTGTCTATATTTTCCAATGATAATTGCAAAATAATTCCTCATTAGAATAACAAGAGAGAAATTTTTGCACAGGGAGGCTATATAGCTCATTCAAATAAAATAGATATATAATCGAAAGAACTACAGATAAAACATCAACCAAGAAAAATTTACTAACAAATAACAAAACACTAAATTAACCATTGAAAATCTTATCTAAAAGTCAGTCAACACATAGATGAATTAATTTTGTTCCTCATCCTCGCCGTCTCTCGGAGATTGCAAAGGAAACAAATGCAGCAACTCCGGCGGCTCCGCCCCTCTAGGCGTGCTCTTCGGACTCGGATGTAAATAAAACCCTTTATTTGCAATTGCTTTCTCTTCTTCCTCCACCAGAGATGTAGAGCTCTCGCTACCACCGCCAGACGTGGGACTCACGCGCTGCCAGAATTCCAGCGGCGACACCGGTGACACCATGAACCCGCGCTGTTTTACAAGGAACAACTCCGGAAACTCCGCGTTCTTGCCAATGTCACCGTTGAAAAGCTCGATTTCCAGCTTCTTTGCCGACCGCCGGCGCTCCTGTAGCTTAAAAGCAGGCTTCTTCGGGCCCATTTCAGGGATGCCGCGGGTCGGATGCGTGATGGCGAATTTCTGGGCGGCTGATGGGTCATCACGAGCACCCGTGAGCTTTTGTACTATGGTTCGGAAGTTTGAGGGGTCAGCTTGGACGAAGGTGGTGTTGGAGGACGTTGTGTGATCTTCTGGGAGATGCATGACGGTGGTTTGCTTCTCCGATGAACGGCTGAGCGGAGGCAACATTAAAGGAGAGACGGCTGATTAGAATCGAGGAGGAGAAGTGTTGGACTGTAATTATATATATAGTCGGAGGATGAGAAAGCCAAGGGTTGGGTAGCGTGTTGGTATTTCCAAATAAGATTTTGCTTATTCCAAGACAACTGGTGCTTAGGGCAAAAGCATCATTTTAAGTGCTGTGTCTTGCGTTTGACTTTGTGAAGCTATTGTTTCTGTTTAGGATGACACGAAGGCTGATGGGCTGTGGGTGTGTCCACTTATTAAATTGTAAATAGGGTTAGA
>BPVZ01000194.1:320457-340363 GCA_020521535.1 Rubroshorea leprosula | reverse complement strand
TTATTTTATTTAATTAAAATTCAATTTCAATTTTAAAAGTTATCATATTAAATGTTGATATTTAAATTTAAAAATTAATTATATTAGAATATAAAATTGATTTCCAAATCTATATAACTATATTTAATAGGGTAAATTTTTAAATTTTAAATTAAAATTTTAGTTTTAAATATAAATTGTGACTTTATTATTTTTTTTTTGAATTAATGCTAATATGCACTAACGTCATATATAAATATATATTTTGGACATCATCCAGTTTAAATGATGGTCCAATCGGTAAGATTAATGGATAAACTTTAAAATGATGTCATGTTAATATATCATATAGGTATTTTTTTGAAAAGTATTAGTTTCAATAAACACTTTTTAGACCTAGGCTTATGTATCTTTTTTGTTTTATTATTACGGTGTTTTTGAGTTAATTTTTATTTATTTTTATATTGACTTAATACATTTAAAGAAATTAATTTTTTTTGGTGTTGATCTCAAAATTTAAATTATAAATATTAAGATAATAGTTATTTACTAATAGATCCAACTTCTAAAATTACAAGCTTATATAATTTGTGGTGTTTAGTGTTTAGGAGGTGTTGAAAATGTTCCTTGAGACAAAATAATTTTGAGACATGATACACAATACTTTCCCTTAAATTTAATTTAATTTTTTTTAAATCACTGTGAGAATTTTTTTGTATAATTTTTATGCAAATTTACATGTCATTTAATATTGATTATTTGGACTCTAAACTCATGATATTATATCAATTCACTTATTTAATAATATATAAAAATTATATTAAAAAATTTTCTTCATATCATTACCCATTTTTAAATCAAAGTTGCTTTTTGTATTTACATTGTTAGAATGATTTTTTTCACAAATTAATACTCCCTTGTTCAACTTGAGTATATTTAATTTTTAATTTGAGTTATTTAAATTTAGTTTTCATCTTTCCTTTTTATGGTATTATTTAATGCATTTATTTGTATTTTATATTTATTTAAAAATAATAATTATAATGTATATTAAATAAAAAGATTTATTGAAGTAGTGATTAGTTATGAGTAAATATGAAATTTTAATTTTATTGGACAAAAAATATCTAAACTTACTAAAGTTAAATGGAGAGAGTATATTGTAGACAAGTTATGACTTAAAGTTCACTCACATACATTATTTACATAAAATTTTAATAATTTATTTTTTCATTATGAATGATAGAGATTTACTATGATTTATTTAATAAAAAAATATAATTATTTTAAAAAATAAGTTAAAAAGTAAATAAATCTCAATTATTTATAATGAATATATGAATCATTAGATTTTGTGTAAGTGATTTATAAAAATTGTGTGCAAAAATATGTTTGAGTTGAGAGGAGAAAGAAAAAAAATTCTTTTATTTGGTCAACAAAATAATTGGAGATGAGGGGAAGGGAAGGAAGTATTTTACTTTACTTTTTTTAATTTATTTATTTATCTAAATGAGGGGTGGGGTGAGAAGGGGATGAAAATGAAAGGATAAAATTTCCCTCCCCTCACTTCCTTTTAACCCAAAGATACCGTAAATGAACTCTATCTTATTGTACATTAATATTGTTATGTAAATAAATGTGGTAAAAGTCTACCTCACCCATTAAAGAAAGAAATATAAAAAGCCAAACTTCCAAATCCATCTCTAAAATAGGAGAATATAGACATATCTATCTTTTTAAAGAGGAAAGTATGAATAAATCATTTTTTTGAAGCGTTGATTAAAATAAATTATTTATTATTTAATGTGTGATGTTATTATATATCAATTTAAAAAAAAAAACATATTTGCATGACAAATATATTTTTTTATATATGATGATATTATACATTAAATAATAAATAAATTTTCTTAATCAATAATTTTAAAAAATAATTTATCTCTACTTTTTCTTTAAAAGACAAATCTGTTATTACCTCCTATCTGAAACGCATATTTGGGTCTACCAATATAAAATGAAAAAGATATGCATTTTTGTAAAGTTTAGTGTCAAATAAAATACTCGAACTCTTAGGAAATAGGCAAAGATATTGTGAATATTTAAAGTTTATGGTCCTATGCATTAACCATTGTTTATGCCGTTAACTTTTAGGATAAGTTTTCTGTAAATAGCTTTTGTTAAGTTGGAATAATATGCAAATAAATCCTCAATAATAATTTTAACCAATAAATAAGCCCTTAATAAAACTATATTAACAAATCAACCCCTAATATCAATAGAACTCAAGCTAATATTGATACTCGAGGTGGCAAATTAATTTTGAACCTTATTTCAAAACAATGGATCTAAATAGGCTCAAATCAATATATTATACAAAAGTAGCACAAATTCTCTTGGTAGCACTCCAAATATTTTTTTTCGATACTTGATTCTACGCACATTCACAAAATATTATCTCTTTTTAACATCTTAATTTTTTTATTATTATTATTTTGTATGTACTTCCACCACTCATACTGTTATAGGACTTGAAATGTTGAAGGAAATTAAAAACAAGACAAAACTCTAAATTAAGCTTCCAAACTTATCTCAAATTCTTGATTTAAGCCCCTAAATTTTTATTGAAGCAAATAAGTTCTTGAACAAAACGATTTGAATAACTTAACTTTTTTCCTTGCGTCAAATTTAACTCTCGTTTATGCTTTACTTCTAAGGATAAGATCAATACCTGCATATAAGCAATAACTTATCAGTATCTTATTTATGCAAGTGAGGCATAAACAATCATTGAATCTACTGTAAAAAAAAAAAAAGAGTTAAATTGCTTAGATTATTGAGTTCAGAACCTTATTTGCTTCAATAGAAGTTAAATAACTTAAATTGAGAATTTATGATAAGTTTGGAGACTTAAACAAAGGGTTTTGCCAAAAAACAAATTTGACCTTATATAGCTAATATTAGACCAAAATACTAATGAGATGTTTGCTATAATGCCATAGAGAAATCCATTACCAACAAAGAGATTAGCTAACAATGGCAAGGAAAGGAACTCAAGTCATTACATGTCTTTGCCATTGATAGATGGGAGATAGAGAAAAAGAGGATGATTAATTTGCCATCCTATTAAAAAGTATCAACATAAGCATGACTCTTTGTATTATTATTCATTAAGGATGAATTTGCTATCATAGTCTTATTAAAGAGTTTTTTGTTAGTTAAAATTATTTGCAATACTTATTTATATATATTTTTAACAAAGTTATTTAACAGAAAACTTAACCAAAAACTAAGAGTGTTAATGGTTGTCAACATAAAAGACCTTAAATGCTCACATTTTATAGATCTTACATGGTATTTGACACAAACAAAAATTTTAGATACTTTTACCTAGCTCTTACAAGCCCAAAAATTTATTTCACATTCAACTTTTTTGGAAAGGTGAGTGAATGAATTCCCCTTTTTGATTTTTGGGTAAATGGGCAGTGAATTTTTGTACAAAAACAAAAAAGTTGGGAGTGTATTTCCATCTGTCATTAATAATGATATCGGTAGCTTTCCATGTTTGCCTGCATGGCCCTAAAACAGTCCTGCGAAGCACAAGATAGTTTCTAGAAAGCACAAGAATATTTTAAAGTGGAAATATCAAAGATAAATCAAAAGTTGATTCCGACACCTTTGCTAAGCGTCGAAACTACGCGCTGGAATTGATCTAAAACGACCCCACATCACGGAGATCAGAATATCAGAAACAAAATCAACGGTGAAAAATAGATGGTTGCAGAATAATACTAACACGTATTGTTCACGTAATATTTACCCTTCTCATTCCCCTCCATCTGGGCCATCTCCACTATAAAACCCACCCTTCACCTTACAAACTCCATTCCCCCTCTCTAGCTCTCACTTTCTTTTCCCCACACAATCTTTCCCGACGGCGAAACTCTAGCATTTTCTGTTTTTTGTTTTGGTTTTTTTGATTTGTGGAACGCAGGGAATTGTTGGTGAGATTAGATTTTGGAGGCGGTGGAGATGGGAGCGGCGTTGTTGTCTGAGCTGGCGACGGAGATTGTGGTGCCGGTGTGCGCCGTCATAGGGATAGCCTTCTCGTTGTTGCAGTGGGTCTTGGTCTCGCGCGTGTCAGTCACACCCGACCGCCATGGCTCCGGAGCTGCCAATAACAACAATAATGGCTATGATGAGTACTTAATCGAGGAGGAGGATGCCGTCAGCGAACGGGCCGTAATAACCAAGTGCGCGGAGATACAGAGCGCTATATCTGAAGGTGAGCTGAAAAATGCATGTGTTAGATCTGTTTTGTTCCCGCAGATCTGGTGGATCTCTTAGTGTTTGTTTTTGTTCCTTGGTTTTAAGAGTTAAAATGGAATTTTGGATGCATAGATCCGATTTTGTTATATTCCTTGCCTATAATTCGAAAAGTCTGGGTTTGAGTGATCTGTTTGGTTGCTGAGAAAATGAAGGAAAATTAATCATGTTTATTTGAATCTAGATTTGGAATTTTAGTTGCGTAACATAACGTAATTTCCGGGTAAGGGTGTTATGTTGTGGTTGTACCATTCCTGGGAGTCGCACACTCTAAACTATGTTGTCTTTTTCTGAGTAAAGTTTGTTTGGCTTTTGGGCGTTATTATCACAAGTGTGCATCGCACGTGGATTAGGTGGAACAACAAAGGACAATATCAGACATAAAATATTGCTGTTCTTATTCGTATTTCTTACTGTATTTGTTTATTCGAATTAATAAATTCTGTTGTTTTGAGTCTTCCATATATTCTTGGGAATTACATTAACTCATGCAGCCCTTTTTTTAAAAAAAAAAAAAAATTATGTGCTCCATAGGCTGTTGATAATCTTAATAATGAAAGCTAACGATTTTGTTTGTATCAAATAATTTTTTTGGCCCCCTGACATTATGGATTAATAATTATAAATGTTGTTATGGTGGAGAAAAACATCAATTATAAGCCACACTGAGTTTACTACAAGTGAATCACACCGTACAGTTTTTTCTTTTTCAAACATGTAAATAATTTCAATTCTTAGATGCTATTATGGCGTGTAATCTTTGTTTCTTTTTTGGTGAAAGATATTCTTTGTTTCTTCTTTTAACTATTGACCTGCATTAATTCTTAGTTTGTCTTTCAATTTTATTATTTATGACAATTCTTGTAGGTGTTGTCTTTTCTTCATTGTGTAGTGGATTATTATGTTTTGATTTTATGCTAAACATTGGCTGTTGGCATTTGCACTCTTTTGTAAGTATGTTGTTTGAATTTAACAATTAATTTTAATGTTTGGTCAACAGGTGCAACATCCTTTCTTTTTACTGAGTATCAATATGTTGGTATCTTCATGATTATTTTTGCGATCGTTATCTTCCTCTTCCTGGGATCTGTTGAGGGCTTCAGCACAAAGAGCCAGCCTTGCACTTATGATAAGCAGAGGATGTGCAAGCCAGCCCTTGCCACTGCACTCTTCAGCACAATATCATTCTTGCTTGGTGCTATCACTTCTCTCCTTTCTGGGTTCCTTGGCATGAAAATTGCTACCTATGCCAATGCAAGAACAACTTTACAGGCAAGAAAGGGTGTTGGAAGGGCTTTTATTACAGCATTTAGGTCTGGGGCGGTTATGGGATTTCTCCTTGCAGCAAATGGTTTGTTGGTGCTTTATATTGCCATCAATGTGTTTAAGCTGTATTATGGTGACGACTGGGAAGGCCTTTTTGAGTCAATCACTGGTTATGGTCTTGGAGGGTCCTCTATGGCACTCTTTGGGAGAGTAGGTGGTGGTATATACACAAAAGCTGCTGATGTTGGTGCTGATCTTGTGGGAAAGGTGGAAAGGAATATTCCAGAAGATGACCCAAGAAACCCAGCTGTGAGTTGTATTATCATTTTTTGGAACATAAGTAGTTTCTACTTTATTACAAGCATGTTGCATGACCATCTTGGAATATGACTATTCTCATATATATTCCCATCTTAAAATCTCCTCTCTTTTTTTTTTTTTTTTAAAAAAAATCAGGTCATTGCAGACAATGTTGGTGACAATGTCGGGGACATAGCTGGTATGGGTTCTGATCTTTTTGGCTCATATGCAGAATCATCCTGTGCTGCTCTTGTTGTTGCTTCCATCTCCTCCTTTGGAATCAACCATGACTTCACTGGCATGTTGTATCCTCTACTTATTAGTTCCATGGGCATCCTTATTTGTTTGATCACCACTCTCTTTGCTACTGATTTCTTTGAAATCAAGGCTGTCAAGGAAATTGAACCAGCATTGAAGAGGCAGCTCATCATCTCCACTGTTCTTATGACTGTGGGAATTGCAGCTGTTACTTGGACTGGCTTGCCATCCTCCTTCACCATCTACAATTTTGGCACTCAGAAGGTTGTTAAGAACTGGTAAGTTTTGCTTTTTAGAATATTCTTCTTTACCATGCATGTTGCAGGCTGAAAGTGGTTACCCTTAAAATTTCTATCTAGATGATGGAATTGTTTTATGTATTATGATACTACATTTCCTACTGTTTATCATCTGTATTTTGTTGGTTGGTGTTGGGTGTCATCCTACGTTTAGCTGTGCTCGTCTCTAAGGCTCATGATGAAAGTAATCATAACACCTTTTGAATTTGCAGGCAGCTGTTCTTGTGTGTGGCTGTTGGACTCTGGGCTGGACTAATTATTGGTTTTGTTACTGAATACTACACTAGCAATGCATACAGGTATTTGTTTCAGATTTGATTTGTCATCTTTGCCATTATTATTGCAAATTCTCAATTTTGCTTAGTGATTTTTCTGTCTCTGTGCTTTGCAGCCCCGTGCAAGATGTTGCTGATTCCTGCCGAACTGGAGCTGCCACAAACGTTATTTTTGGCCTTGCATTGGGATACAAGTCTGTGATTATCCCAATTTTTGCCATTGCGGTCAGCATTTTTGTCAGTTTTACGTTTGCTGCAATGTATGGCATTGCAGTTGCTGCCCTTGGAATGTTGAGCACCATTGCTACTGGGTTGGCAATTGATGCTTATGGTCCCATCAGTGACAATGCTGGAGGCATTGCTGAGATGGCTGGCATGAGCCCCCGTGTCCGTGAGAGAACTGATGCCCTAGATGCTGCTGGAAATACCACTGCTGCAATTGGAAAGGTACCATTTTTCAAACCTCAAGTCTAGAATATATATATTTGTGTGGCATTAGAGAAATAAAACCTTTTATTGAAATTGATAAAATTGATCAAATAATAGGATGTTGGATTAAATCACGTATGAATAGTGGAAGATTTAATCTCATGCTTTTATGATTCTTTGAGTTGGCAAATTTGATTTTTGATTATGAGCCTTTACCTGCCTGATTACAGGCCAGGTTACACAATTGAAACACTTTGTGCTTGTCCACTTTCAAGATGCCGTGTTTTCTTTCCTCTTTCTTCTCTTTTGTCATGCTCCTTTGATGTTTGTTTTCAACTTGTTACATGCGCAACTACTTATGTGTAATTGATGTTCCATTCTCATTTTTTTCTCTAGGGCTTTGCCATTGGTTCAGCAGCATTAGTGTCGTTGGCTCTTTTTGGTGCATTTGTGAGCCGTGCATCTATCTCTACTGTTGATGTGTTGACCCCAAAGGTCATCATTGGTTTACTTGTTGGGGCCATGCTTCCTTACTGGTTTTCTGCAATGACCATGAAGAGTGTGGGAAGTGCAGCTTTGAAGATGGTTGAGGAGGTTCGTAGGCAGTTCAACACCATTCCTGGTATCATGGATGGTCGTTCCAAGCCTGATTATGCTACCTGTGTCAAGATCTCTACTGATGCATCTATCAAGGAGATGCTCCCTCCTGGTGCCCTTGTTATGCTTACTCCTCTAATTGTTGGAAGCTTATTTGGTGTTGAAACTCTTTCTGGAGTGCTTGCTGGTTCCCTTGTTTCTGGTGTTCAGGTAATACTAGAAGTTACAGGAGATTTGTTTTATTTTCTTTTGCATAAAAATATGCATGGTTAATAGTTTAACCATTTTTTTCAGAACATTTTTTTAATGAATTAGTTGTGTGAAATCATAAATTTGTTTCATTGGGTAGGTTGTTGAGTAGATTGTTTCTGTTTGCAGATTGCTATTTCTGCATCAAACACTGGTGGTGCATGGGACAATGCCAAGAAGTACATCGAGGTAATATTCTGTGTTAGGACCGTTCTGTTGAACCGTGATGGCATGTATGTTTTCATAATCTCTATTAATTTTTTGTTTTAATTGTCAGGCTGGAGCTTCCGACCATGCAAGGAGTCTTGGTCCCAAAGGATCTGATCCACACAAGGCAGCTGTTATTGGTGACACCATTGGGGACCCACTCAAGGACACCTCAGGCCCATCTCTTAACATCCTTATCAAGCTTATGGCAGTTGAGTCGCTTGTGTTTGCCCCCTTTTTTGCTGCCCATGGTGGCTTCCTCTTCAAGATCTTTGGATGAAAGATGATGTCAAGGAAAACTTTGAGGAGGGTTGTTGCTAACCTTGTTCAGCCCAGAAATGCTCATGTTCAACCTTTTGGTTCCTGCATCCAGCTATATCCCTTGGTGTGGGTTTTCTCTTTTCTTTTTCTGTTTTTCATGTTAGCTACTTTTCTCAGTTATGGTTAGTACCATTTTTGATGTGCTGATAATGATGATAATCGAGATGGGTTTAGAATGTGGAATCTCTTAGAATGGCCATTGTAGTGGAGGAGAGTCGAGGTAGCTTGCCTTTCCTGTCTTAGAACTGTTTAATCCTGAAATTTTGTATCATTTATCTTTTTCACTATTTAATCAAAGAGCATTACTGGACTGAAATAATTCTGGTGTTATTGACTATTGCATTTGGATATTCTCTGGTTCATGTGTGTGGTTCCTAAGAGGCTGTGTTTCAGAGTTAGAATGCATTGACAGCTTTGCGTTCGCTTGTTGGTGTTTTAGGTCTGGCCTGGTGCTGCAGGTACAAGGGACTTCCTCCAAAATCTATTAACGACTTTAGTTCTAATGGTAATTTGGTTTGGCTCCTGGTTCTAATGGTATCTAGAAGGAAATCCCTCTATTTACCTCGTCTCTCTTTATCTGTATCTGAATAAGTAAAAAAATTGAATAATTCTCTTTGTTAGGATAAGAAAAGAATTAAAAAATAATTTAAATGACTTTTCATTTCCCTTCTCTGTCCTCATTTCGATAAATAAAAAAATTAAAAGGAAAAAATAGTACAAATCACTTCTCCTTTCATCCCAATTTTTTTTTTTAACTTAATTGAGGATATTTAACAAGGCTTGAAATGGGGTGGCGTTAAAAACCCCTAGGAAACATTCTCACCTGAACCTGGAGCATGGTTTTTATTCTCGATTGGAGGTAGAGCTCCCAGATGCTTTTGGAAATGTTCTCCCTCTCTCCTACATCAGCAGTAAAATCACCTCCACTCACTCTCCCTTCATTCTCCCGTTCCATTTCCTCCCGACTTCCTCTCCCTCCCATCCCAAAACCCCTAATAAGATCCTTTCATTTCCGAATTCTCTCCCTCGACGCCGCCCAACCTTTCGATTACGAGTCCCGACTCAAGCATGAGTACCTCCAGTCAACCTCCCTCAAGATAGCCATCATCGGCTTTGGCAATTTTGGCCAGTTCCTTTCCAAGACCTTCCTCCGTCATCACCACACCGTCCTCGCCTACTCCAGAACCGATTACACCCAGCTCGCCAAATCACTCGGCGTCTCCTTCTTCACCGACCCCCACGATCTCTGCGAGCAGCATCCCGAAGTTGTTCTCCTTTCCACCTCCATCCTCTCCACCGAGAATGTACTTCGACAGATCCCTTTTCAGAGGCTGCGCAGGAACACCCTGTTCGTCGATGTTCTCTCCGTGAAGGAATTCCCCAGGAATCTTCTTGTCAAGTATTTACCCCAAGATTTTGATATCCTGTGTACGCATCCAATGTTTGGACCAGAAAGCGGCAAGGATTCCTGGGCAGGGCTTCCTTTTGTGTATGATAAGGTCAGGATTGGAAATGAGGAGGGCAGGGTCAGCAGATGTGAGAAGTTTCTTGATATTTTTGCCAAGGAAGGGTGTAGAATGGTTGAGATGAGTTGTGCCGAGCATGATAGGTATGCAGCAGGGTCGCAGTTTGTGACCCACACGATGGGGAGGTTGCTGGTGGAGTTTGGTTTGGAGTCTTCCCCGATTAACACCAAGGGGTACGAAACTCTATTGAATTTGGTGGAGAATACTAATGGGGATAGCTTTGACTTGTATTATGGGTTGTTTATGTATAACCAGAATGCTTTGGAGCAGCTGGAGAGGTTGGATATGGCCTTCAAGGCAATTAAGAAGGCGTTGTTTGAGCAGTTGCATCAAGTGTATAGGAGGCAGTTGTTTGGGGATTCAGTAGAGGCAGAGAGGGTTTCCCCACAGAAGCTCCTTGGCAACGGAGCTCCTGTTTTACCTCCTTCAGACTATGAGAGCCAACAAGGGTCTTAAAAGAGACTTTGTTTTTGAGGTATGAGAATTTCTGCCATATATTTTTTTTTTTTTCCTTTTGATGAGGAGAATTTCTTGCTATTTCTAAAGGTTTTAGTTCTGTAATTCCCTTAGTTTTAAATGATATTTGTTCTTGGTGGTTAGTTTTGCTAGTTATTGAACTTCAACTTAAAAGAAAGGTAATCTTAGTTGATGAAATTTGCTACTTTTGATAGTTTCATTTTATGACCAAAAGAAAGGTAAGCTTGTATCAGCATTGCAATTTCATGACCTTATTATGAATATGAATGTCACTGGGCAGTAAATGAGGATAACATAGTTTCAGTTGAAATTTAGTTCTAAATATGACCTTACATTTGTTAGGAAACACTAGGCAGGGACCATGTAAGCATAGCAAATTACTCCTTGTAATCTCCCCATAAGGGTAATGTGACTAACAGACAACATCCAAGAGGAAAAGTGTCCAAAAGTAAGCACTAAGCAATGAGGTTTCACTTCAACAACATTTTGATTGTCTTAAATAGAGCTACCAAAATGTTTCAACACTTTTTAGTCTCCGTCATGACTTACACCATTTCAAATTTTGTCAAATTCTTAATCTTTGTCTAGAGCTTTCAGCATAAGTCACACTTTTGTGATCAACAAAATCATAAATACCTGAAAAAGTTTAGAGAAGGTGTCTATAAATCTTTGCATTCCTTTAGCTGGAATAGGTTAGCGCAGGTGGTTGGTGGCATTTTGTATTGACATATTCTCACCTTCATTTTCCTCAGATCTTCATAGCTGGATAAGATTAGCCTTAGAGAATGGGTTGAAAAGGTTAGATCCCTGCATCCAGAGCAAACAATTAATGGCAATTCTCCCAAGAGAATAATCTACTTTGCCTCAACCACTATTTTCTTTTAAAACATTAGCCAATCTAAATTTAATGAGATGTTCTTTGGACCAGGCCTTAATCTTTATTGAGTTCCCCAAGGAAGTTGTCTCTGGAATATTGCCAAAGCTCCCAAAATTTGGAAGAATGGTGACTGCACTTTGCTTCAGCAATTTGTTCCCTAAGCCTGTTTGAGTTTCAAGTCTATCCACATTTCTAATTTCTTTGTTGCCCTACCGTTTATGTTAATTATGGTTCCCATATTTTTTGAGTTAGTGATTGCATCTCAAACTATTCAATGTGTTTATATTTATGTGATGCACCAACCTTGGTTGATCACCAATGTTGATGGTTGTGATCACTTGGAATTATTGTATTTGCTATCTAATACAATTACAGAAAGTAAGTTGCATTCCCTTCTTTCAAAACTAACCCTCATTGAGGAACTCTATCTTTGTTGTCGTCATGATCAAAAGAAAACGGATTTCAAATCCATGTCTCAAAACTCTGCACATTTGTGGCAATCTGTTTAGCCACCACCTTCATATCATAGAAATTGCAGCAGAGTCTGGCAAAATTCATCTGTATGGCTGGTTTGAAAGCCTGTAGGATTAAGGTGATAGATTGTTGTTGCAATTTGAAAACCTTGGTTTTGTACTATTTGGCCACAAAGAGAACTTTTCACAATCTTATCTCCAAATTTTCTTTGCTTGAGAATCTCTGGATCTCTGGATGGTTGACTGTCTCAATTTAGAAAGGCTTAAGTTTCTGTATCTTCGACCTAAGAGGCTGCATGTTGCTAGATGCTGTAAATTGAAAGCTGTGAAGGTTGATGGTATCCAGTTAGCATTTTTCAATCCAAAATAATTAATTAATTCCTTTAATCTTCTGAAACTTTTATTGAAGCAGAGCCTAAGAAGAGGCTTCATGCAAACACAGTGGTAATTTTAGAATATATAAATGTTTTATTTGAAGCACTGATTTAATTCAGCTGTTCCAGCTACTAAGCTTCTCTTGGTTTTAAGATGATACCTAGTTGAACATGATGCAGATACGAGTTAACTCTGTCTAGTTTCTGTGATGTAAGTAACGGTTTCTCTCTTGTAGGACTAGTCATGATCAATAGAAGTTCAATAAATAAAAAACAATATGTTTGGAACACTTCTTTTTACGATCCCCTCTATGCGATTGGTCGTGTTCTCTGAATCAAATAATAAGTAAATATTTATTGCCTATAACAATGGCTAATTTCTTTATTTGTATCATGTGCATTATTATTTTTTATTGATATCTTTTAAATTTTTTATTTTTAGTTAGAGAATAATATAAAAAATGTAAATAAAGGATTTGGCCTCAATACATAGAGTATTGGAAGGATCATTGGGCAAAGGAAGATGGTGTTGCCTGCGCTCCCTTCGACAGGAAACGACGAAAGTTGGATGATGTAAATTGTAGAATTAGATGAGATCAAAGAAAACATGAGGCGTGGAATCACACTTTTGGTTCAAGTGATTTGTTCTCAATTCTTAATGCATTTGGGTTAGTTGACTGGGTTTTAAATCTTCCTAATACAAGAAAACTTTCTTCTTCAAATTGTAAACTGTTTAATAAAAAAGAAAAAAGAAAGAAGAAAAAAAGGAAAGCATGAGGCTTCTAAGCACAAAACTGCAAAAGTTGTGGTTGTCTTATGTTACTTTGGAAATTCCATAATGACAAAGTCATTGGTTTTTGTGTAAATTTCCAAGTCTTTTTTTTTTTTTTTTTTCTGTTCTTTGTTCTTTAGCTTTGGAAGTTGCGATGTTTCCTATGTGATTATGGAGGGTGAGTCTATTCATCCTTTATCGCCACTTAGCAAAATTAATAAGATGGGATAACAATGTTTCAAAAAAAAAGGGGGGATAATAATAAATTTCTCCTTTTTTTTTTTTATAAAGGAATTCGTAAGATATATTTTGTTTAAAAAAATAAGAAGGATGTGAAGAGAAGTAGATTTTTTTAATTAAAAAAATTCATTTCTCTCTTTTTCTTTTTTCTCTTTCATTTTATTTAAATTAAATATATTATTAAAAATTTCGTTACATATTGATAATTTTGTCACTAAATTACATAATGGATGGTCTTATCTTATTCTATAGTGATAGATTCTTAGTAAATATTAATCCATCATAAAAAAAAAACAAAAACAAAAACAAAAGAGAGAGAGAGAGAGAGAAGTGTCGGGGAGGATTAAAGTAATAAAGCTTGAAAATAAAGGACTGGATAAACACCTCGCACGCCACCTATACAGTTATTTCGACGTTGTTCCATTCGTTCTTGGCCCCAATCATCCCAACGCAATTCTTCCTTTTTGCAGGTAAGTTTGTTTTCCGAATTAAAGAATGATTCAGTTCAACTTAGCCAAAACAGTCTAGCTTCTCAGTTGAATGGTGGTGATCTTGGAATCAAAACGATTCAGGTTTTGATTCATTTTAGACGCATAATTGTAATTTTCGATTGTTTTTATTGCATAGAATTTGGTTTCTGACGATGGGTCTTGGTTGTTATGGGAAATTCATTATGGGTAGACCGTTTTTTGCTTAAATTTTGTTGCTTTTACAGTTGAGACTCGATGGGGAGTGCTTCCTCCATGCTAACTCAGTATGACATTGAAGAAGTTCAAGAACATTGCCATAATCTGTGTGGGTTTCATATTTTATCGTTTTTCCTTTCCTGCATTGAGTACTTCATTTTTTTTGTTGTTTAGTTCTCTAAATTTTGATGTGTTTTGGTTGTGGACTGCAGTTTCCCAACAAGAAATTGTATCACTGTATCAAAGATTTTGCCAGTTGGATAGAAATGCAAAAGGATTTATCTCCACTGATGAGTTCTTATCGGTTCCAGAGTTTGCAATGAATCCACTTTCCCAGGTAGTTTTCGGTTGAGGTGATGATTAATTAAGGATTTCTTTGGAGTTTGATAAGAATTCAGTCCATTGGTGGTGTTTTAGTAGTGTAGTGGAAATGTGTAATTTTGAGTTTATATAAAAGACTTGAGTTTGATTAGGTGATGACTTGGATTTGTTGTCTTGCAGAGGCTGCTTAAGATGGTGGATGGCTTAAACTTTAAGGACTTTGTAGCCTTCTTGTCAGCATTCAGTGCCAAAGCAAGTATACAGCAGAAAATTGAACGTGAGTCTTGGTACCTTCACCATCAAATGGTATCTTTCTGTGGCAGTGGTTTTCTTTATTAGATTTATTTTATTGATACTGAGACAAGATCCGTGGTAACAGAGTTGAAATGTTACCTCTTTTTTTT
This sequence comes from Rubroshorea leprosula, assembly GCA_020521535.1. Taxonomy (NCBI): domain Eukaryota; kingdom Viridiplantae; phylum Streptophyta; class Magnoliopsida; order Malvales; family Dipterocarpaceae; genus Rubroshorea; species Rubroshorea leprosula. The sequence goes on along the minus strand of BPVZ01000194.1, from coordinate 325,710 downwards.
TTTCTTTTTTATATATTCAAGACATAAGAAACTCTATTATGCCATTCCTAATTTGTATTATCATTTATGTTTGAAAAGTGGCAATGGATTTGGATTTTTTACCATTTCACATTGTTCACATCTCAAAAGAGGCAATAATGAGAACCAAGAGGTCTCATTTTTGGTTAAAAGATGCAACTGAAGTAGTGGAGACATGCAAAATGTAAGAAAGGGTAGCTACATTTTATGCTTAGGTCTACCTGAGTAACTCCCTTATAAGAGTTATGAACAATAGGGCAGTTTTGTTTTATGCATGTCTTTTCAAGTAGTTTGTGAAATGATAAATACATGGAATACTCTTTCCAGTTTATTGAATACACTCTTCAACATTTCTTTCCGATATTGAGCTCTTTTTGTCCAAAATTTCTAATGTTATTATTGTGCAACATATCAGGAAAGAAGCAATACCCTTGCTGATTAGGAAAAAGGACAGTAAATTTCTAAGAACTCAACCTGTAGGCTGAAGGCCTAAAAAAGGGAAAAACCTGTAGGCTGTTTCAAGCAATATTGTTGATTGCAAATATCCACTTAGATTGGTCTGTTGTAGCCATAAATATATATGAGATCTTTCCACAAAGAAGTCCTTTTGTTCTTTATCCTTTTCATTATATTTTGAGTTGCCATTTATTGTCCTTGCCTATGGAAGTTGTAAAATTTGCTGTTATATTGACATTATAAATATTTTCTCTGGCTCAGTTATCTTCAAAGTGTATGATTCTGATTGTAACGGAAAGGTGTCTTACAATGACATATTAGAAGTGTTGCGTGATCTGTCAGGTTCATTCATGTCTGACGAGCAAAGAGAGGTACTACCCACAATATTTGCAATCCATTTATATTCTGTCCTCTGATCCTACAATTATGAAACAAAAGAGGTTTTGAGATAGGTGGTGATGCAGCCACTTGTGGCTATAAGTTTCTATTTATTTCTGTTCAACATAGAAAACTATGTAGCTATTCTCCTTTCACATATTATTGGCTGCTTACCTGGTAGGATAATCCAGTGCACAGCTGGGTGCTAAGCATGCTAAGCCTGGTTAAAGTATATGATTTTGTGGTTATCAAAATTCTGTTAATATTTGAGTAAAAGTTTTTTGCTTGATCTGGCTCCGCTAGACATTCTTACTTTCTGCTACTGCTTCAAGACTTTTTTTTAATCATATATTGTTTATGGAAGCTATTCCAATTCATGTTATTTTTCTAATTTACAAATGTAGAGAAGTGTTTTATTTATTTATTTATTTTTGTACAGAAATAGTAAGAAGTTTGCAGTTTCGTTTGTCTCAGATGTTGGAATTTAATTAAACCTTTTGTCTCTGTTCCTTGCTTTTCTTTACTGGTATCACCATAACATCTGCTGTATTGCTAATTATTTGTAAGCTCTTGTAATGTGAAATTCTGAGAAATTCACGAAGTGCTATCAGTCTTAAAGAAGTCTAACAAAATGCTTTTGTTTCCTCTGGTTTTTGTCTTGCAGCAAGTCTTGACCCAACTTTTGAAAGAAGCTGGTTTCTCAAGGGACGCTTACTTAACTCTGGATAATTTTATTAAGGTGATTTACAAACTGTTTCATGTTTTTCATAATAATCACTTCTTCGTTGGCCAAAAGAAAATATGTATTAATAATATTCACTTCTGCATTTTGTTCTGATATTTTTAACAGAAATTTAATCTAAATGATGCGGAAATGGAAATTAATGGTATAACTATTTTTCATTGGTTAGACACAGAAGAAAAAGGAATAAAATGGGAGGAAAAATTTTTAACAGGGGAATAAACTGATAGACAATAGAGATAATAAGAACTTTTGCAGAAGCATCAGCCTCAAAGGTGTTTTATTAATTCATACCCATTGGTGTTAATTGGTAAATGTAATGGTTGAACCCAATCAAAACAATCCAAAGGGTATAGCTTCAGTCAGCCTGGAGAGGTTGGAAATCAAATAGGAATTTGCATGAAGGTGGAAAACCAAAGATGATGTTATTGCATAAAATATAAGAACCTACAAGTGAAAATTTCTGACATTAAATTGATCAGATCAGTTTTCCTTTGGCAATGAGCAATAGATATGTTCAAATGAAAAACTGAAATGTAGTAAAAAGAGAGAGAGAGAGAGAAAGAAACTCTAATGCCATCAGCTATAATTACAAGACTTGCTAGAGTGTTGACCGTACTGCCGGTATCATCTAGCTTCAGATAACTAGAAAGCTTGGTTATTCAATTTTCTTACATGGTCTTTTGCACGATTCTTTGTTTCTGCTTTTGCTTTTCTCATTCATCTCTTTTATAATATTATCATCACTCTGTATTTGGCACAGGTTTTTGGAAAGTCAGGTTTAAAAATGGAGGTTGAAGTTCCCGTTGACTAAGCTAAATTCCTCCATCATGCCTTCAGTTCTGGTTCAATGATTGTAGAAGATCTGGCTGCAACCGTTGTAGGATAGTTAAAACTCATAACACACCTATTTTGTTCCTTGTTTAGTTTCCAAACCTCATGCAAAATACAGTATAAGCCACCTGTGTATGAAAATAAGCTTTTGGTTCTCTCTGTCAATGCTCTATATATGTTTGCAACTGCCAACTCTCTCCAGATATGTGAATAATGGATAATATGCTGTTAGCAACCCCCGTTGATTTGATTTCCCTTGTTTACTTGCACATGCTGCAACTACTTGACTCACTACTGCTGTGAAGCAGCTTTGCTGGTAGGCATGGTTTTGGCCACCAATAAGAATATTATGGCCACCAAAATTATAAAATATTGTCATTAAAAATATTGATTTTGTTTAATTTAATTAATAAATATAATTATTAATTAATTAAATATTTATTAATTAGCAAATTAAAATTAGTAAACAAACTAATAATTTTCAAACACTGTTTAAGAAAAAATAAAATAAAATAAAATTTTAGTGATCTTTATGCCATACCCTCTCCAGGTTTATCTGTTATATTCAATTCAACTTTTTGGTGATTAACCGAGACAGTAGATTTATCAGGAAGCTTATATGTGAAGGAAGCGGGAAGGACCAAGTGGTAATTTGCCCAACGTCCAGGTTTCGCTATTGTTAGGATGAGATAATACCAGTTGTTTGTACTCAACCCGACGAAGGCCAAATCTTGTGCTTAATAGAGCCAAAATATGCCTCCAAAGGTCAGAGTGGCTCTTAAATTGTTGGCTTCAAGCTGAAACTACCCAGCAGTGCTTAAGGTGAAGACGTTCTCCTTGCAAATACCAGGCAATTTCTCAAAGAGCTCTCTCTCTCTCTCTCTCTCTCTCTCTCTCGCACACACACACATGCATAAAGGCAAAAGGCAAAAAAAAGATGCCTTAGTTGAACTTGTGTCTGCAGACTCTGCTTCCAAAGCTGGCAACCTCTCTTCAAATTCAAGCAAACTGTGTCTCTGCATACCACTTTATCAGGCAAGGAAAGCAAAGCAACCATCATTCACTTTCAGTATCCCGTGCCCCAAAACCTAACCTTTTTCTTTTTCTTATGAAGGAGTTCCTTTTGGTATCCTTGTTTACTTGACTTTTATGTTTCTCTGTATACTTTTGCAACTGATAGGAGATAAAGAGGAGAGTTTCTAATATACCTAACTGCAAATTTTTGTGTTCTTTGCAAATACTTTCAAAGAATTTTACGTGAGAAGGAAATGGAAATTGCTTCTCTAGAGATTAGGAACTTTAAGGAAGAAAGCAGTTGCAAGCAGATAACCAACAACTTGTTATCTAGAATAGATGCAACGACTGGAAAAGAAAGAGAATTATGTCTGTATGATTCGGGGGCTTCCAGTTCAAAGGAGAAAGTGAAGAAATATCTAGTGAAGCATTCGAGATCAAGTAAGGGTTGCAGCAGCAACTCTCGCAATGGAAAGGTATATCTTCCAGAAAACGAAGTGAATAGACTGGTTGAGAGACTGAAGGTACTTGAAGAAGAAACTGAAATCATTAAGGAAGCCTTCTTTGAGACCATGGAGGAAAGGAGACGATTGATGAGTGAAGTTTATCAGCAATTTCAGACGCTGAGGCTCTGCCTCCACCATAAGAATGCAGTAGGAAGAAAAAAGGCAGGTTTGTCACAAGTTCTAATGGAAAATTATAGTCCCAGGGTACTCACCCGAGTCTGCAGAATAAATTTTAATCACCTACTACCGTTGTCTGCTTGAAGAATTTGGTGGCATTTCTTCCAAGGTTGAAGAGTTTGTATTAATTTTGTTTGTAGTATAATTCATTTCTTTTTCTTTCTCCAACCTTATTTAATTTTTTTTATATCATAACTAATATCACATATAACTCTATTATCATATCACATAATTAATGGTTAAATATTTAATTTTTAAACTTTCTTCGATCTTATTAAATCTTTGAACCTCCTTCAAAGTTAATATTTATGAATTATTTGTAAATTTTGTTTAGTTAAAAAAATAATAATAATAAGAGCAACTCTTAATGAATATTAAAATACCCAAAGAAGATAGTGTGGCTTTTTTTGTTTTTTTTTTCTTTTTTTCTTTTTTTTTTTCAAAAGAAACAATGTGACATAGAAGCCTCGTGACTTTTCTATTATTTTAACTTGTATAAAAAAAGTATTGTGTAAACTGACTCTTTAAATAATGAGACATGATTTGGTATGCGTTTCAAGATGCTGAATATGATTACATGAAGCAAAGTGGTCACGCTTTTCTTTAATAAGCAAGGTGATGGCATCCTTGATGACGTGAAATTTGAGTTCCAAGATTGACACTCTCTCATCCCACGAATAGATATTAATATTGTCGTTCTAATTGCTACTTTCAAGAAAATGCAGTTCCTGCGCTATTTAAACACAGTACTTTGTGCAACATAGTTAAAATTTTAGGATGATATGATTACACGATTGATAAAGATCATAATATACTTGCTAATTCTTCCCCATCCTCGTAGAGCATGCCATGAACCCAAGGCAAAAAAATGCCCAAATGGATGTTACCGCCATTGTTTCTAGCTATTTTTCTGGCATCATTGATGAGTTTCACTACCCGACTTGCAGAGAAACTGGCCTATCAAACTTGATACCAATCATTGTTTTTGGCACCAAAACACCATTCAGAAGCCAAGATATGGTTGTAATTGGTGGGCAAAAAGCTGCATCTTAACATGCCAAAAAGGGAGATATGTTATTATATAATAAAACTGCAACAACCCACAACCATGCATGTCCCGACCACTTT
>BPVZ01000194.1:301732-314121 GCA_020521535.1 Rubroshorea leprosula | reverse complement strand
ATATAATTAATCATTTTTATAATAAAAATTATATAAGTAAAAAAGTAAATTTTTTTAAATATGTCTTTATTAGTCATTTAACTTTAAATAACAACCGTTAGTTATTGTATATTCAACTAGTTATATTAATCAAATATACTATTCACTATCTGTTATTTATTTTTTTGCTATTTGTCAATCGTTGATCACTAATTAACTGCTAATTATTATCCGCTGCCTACTACAATTATTTACTATTCACTATCCGTTATCCGTTACTCATTATAACTATCCATTACTTGTTACCCGTTATCCACTAAATTGTAACCGTTATATCAAAGCGACCCTTGATCCCATAAGCAAGGCTTTAAATTAGTAGATACTAATGAAACTAAGCTCTGGTTGGTTTAATTAGGAGCACATCACTTAATAAACATCATTTTTAAGAGATGCTTTGATTTTATTTTGTTTATACTTTGCATTATATGTTGGTCTTATGCATTTTATTTTATTATTCTTAACACAATGTTATTCTGGTGCACCAATCATTACCCTTTTGTAAATTGTGATAGATACTAATTGCTTTCTTTGTTTTCTCAGTGAGAGCTACGATGGAGATGTCAAGTTATTTCCTCCTTGTATTGGTTGGTAGCTTCGCTCTTCCAATTTCCATGCATGCTCAGGATCAAACAGGTTTGATGTCTAGATCTTTGAATAACGTTTTAACTTATATTCATCTCTAATGAAGGAACTTAATTGGACGTCCCTACGTTTCTCCTTCAGGTTTCATTAGTTTAGATTGTGGGTTACCAGAAGATTTGAGCTATTCTGAAACTACAAGAACAGGCATAAAATATACTTCAGATGCTGCCTATGTAGAAACTGGCCGCAGTGAGAGTATACTACCTGAATTTCAGTCAAGGATTCAGAGGCAGATGTGGACTGTTAGGAGCTTCCCTGGAGGAGAAAGAAACTGTTACAACCTAATCCTCAAGAAGGATGATCGTTTTTTAATCAGAGCAGGGTTCATGTATGGAAACTACGACAAGAAAAACGAAGCACCGCAATTTGATCTGTATCTGGGGCCTAACCTCTGGACTTCAGTGGCATTAACAGATGCATCAACTCCCATGAGCTTTGAGATCATTCATACTCTCCAGTCAAATCACTTGTATGTTTGTCTTGTAAATACTGGGAATGGGACACCATTCATATCAGTATTAGAGCTAAGGCCTTTGAAAAATACAACTTACGAAAGTGAAACTGGATCAATGGAGCTCGTCAAAAGGTTCGATGCTGGTTCAACGACAGAAGCTTTCAGGTAAAGTCCATGTCAATATCGTGTATAGAATTTTTTGCCAAGAAAACAAGCTTGTTTATATACCTCGGCATCGCCATTTGACCAGGTTTAACAAAGATGTTTATGACCGTTTTTGGGTCCCTTACAATAGAAACGATTGGGCACAGGTAAGTACTGCATCCTCTGTTGGAAGTCACGATGATTACCAGCCACCATCGATTGCAATGATGACTGCCGTAACGCCTGCTGATGCTAGTAAGACGTTGGATTTTTACCTTGACACCCCGAAGTCTGATGACAAGTTTTATGCCTATATGTACTTTGCTGAATTTGAAGCCAACGTGTCACGAGTGATGAACGTATATCACAACGGCCTGCATAAGTATGGGCCTTTTACTCCTCGGTATTTGAATGCAACCACTCTATTCACCCCAAAAGCCTGGGAAGTTGGACAGTATGCATTCTTTTCAATCTCCAGAGCAGAAGGTTCAACTCTTCCACCCATCATTAATGCCTTTGAAATTTATAAGGAGAAAAAGTTTCCAAAGTTACAAACAGCCCAACGAGATGGTACTCTCTTTAAAATACAGAATCAATGTCCATAATGTTAAAATTAAAACCAATTCTAATTTATATTCCGACGTAATGTAGTTGATTGTATCTTGAATATAAAATCTACCTATGGATTGATGAAGAGCAACTGGCAAGGAGATCCTTGTGCTCCTTATTTGTGGGAGGGTCTTGACTGCAGACAGAACGATAATGATCAACCTAGAATCATCTCCTTGTAAGTCTCTGCCTTCCTCTTTGAGTTATCAATAGTTTTCATTTAATTTAGTATCTTTGTTAAATGAACAAGTGACTATGAAACAGGAATTTATCCTCCAGTGGTTTGACAGGAGAAATACCTTCTTGTATAGCCAATCTCACTGAAGTACAATATCTGTGAGTATCTCCTTGTTCAAGGGACTAGCTAGCAAATTGCAGAATGGAGTAAAAACACAAACTTAACTATTTTCTTTTACATACCAGGGACTTATCAAAAAATAGTTTGACCGGATCAGTGCCTGAGTTTCTTTCTCAGCTGCAATTCTTGACAGTGCTGTAAGTTAAAAGGATTATCACTTAAAAGGAAATTTCCTTCTAAGCTAAAAAGCTCATTACTGCTATGCAAATTGCAGAAATTTGGAAGCAAACATGCTTAATGGTTCAGTTCCAGCCAAACTAATTAAAAGGTCAGAGAATGGTTTGCAATTAAGGTATGTTCTCTCTTCAAAAAATGGTCAAATATTTCCATTCTTCCATTCCCATGAATTACTTATCTAATGTTTTGTCAACTGGAATTTGGTTAAATTAGAGTCAAAGGAAACCCAAATCTTTGTGCATCAATATCATGCAAGAAGAAAACAGGCAAGGGTATTGCTGTTCCAATAGCAGTCTCAGCTTCTTCACTTTTGGCACTCATAATTGCATTGGCTATCCTATGGAGACTTAAAAGTAGAAAACTTCTTGGTAAGAGATGGCTTACACTAAAACATTAATCAGTAGATTTTTAGGCAAGTAAAATTGAGGCACCTATATTTTTATCCTTAACAGAACTTATTATGATTTTATCAGCTAGGGAGAGGGATGGTTATAGATCATCGTGCCTCTCACTGGAGCCAAAAAATCGAAGAGTAACATATTCTGAGATCCTGAAGATCACAAACAATTTTGAGAAAATTCTTGGTAAAGGATCTTTCGGAATGGTTTTTCATGGCTACTTCGGTGACACTCAGGTGGCAGTGAAGATGCTTTCTCCACAATCAGTTCAAGGATATAAGGAATTTGAAGCAGAGGTTATGGCCCTAATTGATGCAGAAGTTTTATCTTCTGTAGCACTTGAGCACATCTATCTGGGGATAGATTTAAGATACTAAAGCAGACCCACTTATTAATAAGCAAAAAACAATTGCTTGATTTTGATCCTATTTTTTTTTTTATTTTAGGTCACGCTTCTTTTGAGAGTTCATCATAAAAGTTTGACGAGCCTTATTGGATACTGTTATGAAGGCACCTACATGGGGCTAATCTATGAGTACATGGCCGAAGGAAATCTAGCAGAGCATCTATCAGGTTTTCACCTGATAAAGTTTGGTTCTACTGTCTTTTATCTCCGATATAATTTAAGCTAAGATCTCACACTCTTTTTGTTTGTGTCCATAGAGAGCAGCAATCACATCTTGAGTTGGGAACAAAGGCTTCAAATAATGCTTGATGCAGCATCAGGTCTAGAATCTGCATGAATTTTGCAGATTCTCTTTTCTCCTTTATTGGGCTCTATTCGTTTCTAACTGGTTAATTCAATTAATGTCCAAATGCAGGGCTGGAGTATTTGCACAATGGCTGTAAACCACCCATTATTCACAGAGATGTGAAGTCTCGAAACATCTTACTAAATGAAAACTTCCAAGCCAAGATGGCTGATTTTGGGTTGTCCAAAACCTTTACCACGGAAGCTGGCAGTTATGTGTCAACAGTTGTCGCTGGTACCCCTGGATACCTAGATCCCGAGTGAGTGCTTATATTTATGATAACCCATTCCACATCCAAAAGATGCATAGACATTTCTACTTTTATATTCGAACCAAACCACGAACTAGCGTTTGTCCTGCAGGTACTACCTAACAAACAGGTTATCTGAGAAGAGTGATATCTATAGCTTTGGGGTTTTGCTTCTGGAGGTCATCACAACCCGGCCTGTGATTGCAAACACCACTGACAAGACTCACATAAGTCAGTGGGTAAACTTCATGCTGTCCAAGGGTGATATCAAAAGAATTGTCGATCCAAGATTGAAAGAAGATTTTGATGTTAATTCTGCCTGGAAAGCTGTAGAAGTGGCAATTGCCTGTGTGTCTCCAACTTCCACAGGAAGGCCAACCATGAAAGATGTCGTGGGGGAAATTTACGAGTGCTTAGCAACTGAGAGAGCTAGGAAGAAGATAGGACATGAAAATGGATCACAAAACTCAGCTGGCATGTTCACCGTGAACCTGAATATCAGTTCTGAAATGGGTCCCTTTCTTCGGTGATCTTGTAAACTTATTGTTATGTTCAGAATAAATTAATCTCCATACTGGAGATGGAGTTACTGCAGATTTCAGTGATTTTATAGCTATAGTTGATGCCAGCATTAACATATGAGTCGTGGTTTAATGTGTTTGAAGGAGTCTCACCTCCTATATATATGATTTCGTCTTTGCATTTGTACTTGTAGTTCCAAAGAAATAACAAGTTAGTTCTTCTCTATCCTAGAATTTGATCAATTTAGTTCAATATTAATTATTTGATTCGCATCTCAATGAAATTTGAAGAAATGAGCCCTTCTAGCTGTCTTAAATAACATCGAAACGATGATTAAACCATTGGATTCCATTTTATAGAGGGCAAAACTTTAATGATGACTGTTTAATTAATTAAACCGTTAACTGTATTCTAGCTGTACTAAAACCTTGTCTGTTTTGTAATGTCAGATTACCCTGTAATAATAGTTTATTCCGAAGTAAAAGGAGAAACAAAACTGCAGATTCATTTGATTTTGCTTAATCATTAAAATAACTTACAATTATTCTAAACCAAGTATTTGTCCATTGATTAGTAAGATGGATTGTATCTCTCTATCACTGACTTGACATTTAGTATTTAAAAGAAAAAGGTTTTCTGATTCTTCTTTCATGATTTGCTGGCAGGGAAGACTGAAGAGGGAACCCACAAACATGCATCAGCTACAGCTTGCCTTCCATATATGGTTGAATCCATACCGAGGTTTGCGTAATTTACTGAAATCCAGAAAATTACCAACAACATTAAGCGGGTGCTTGGAGACGGAGGATTTGGAACCGTTTATCATGGAAAGCTGTGTTGATACAGCAAAGCTACACATTTCCAGCAAACTTTTGAAGTTACGGAGCAGTGAATAGCTAAAAGCTAAAACAATGAAACAGAGCAGTTGTTACTTAGTTAACTTTTGGATGTAATTTAAGAAACAGGCTGTTGGTTTCAAAGTTTAATATGTATCAATAATGCTGTCCTTTTTTGTTGTTTATTGATAGGTTAAACCATTGTCTACTTACAAGGAGACAAGGTAGCACAACTTCAGAAAAGTAGAAGTCCAACTCTTGAATTTTTCATTATAACTTTTTGTTATGTACAAAAGTTTGAATTAATAAAAAATGCCATGGGTTCTGCTTTTCATCTTCTTCCTGATTTTCTCCCCATTTCTTTGTGAAAAAACCAACAAGCTGGATAACGATACTCAAGTAGCCGTGAAGATGCTATCTCCATCATCAGCTCAAGGGTATGAGGAGTTCCTTACAGGGGTCAGCACTTTAACCTCTAGAATACTCTTGCACTCTTTTCTTATGTTAAATTAATCCTTGTCTTGAATAAATTTACAGGTGCAACTTCTTATGAGAGTTCACCATGCAAGCTTGACAACTCTTGTTGGTTACTGTAAACTGTAAAGAAAGAAGCGACCACATTAGACTTATCTAAAAAACTCTCTTTCTCCTTTAATTTCAGTTTGTGACTCAATTTCAATGCTTTCGAGCAATTAATGGTTTTTGGTTTTATATTTTATCATAAGTGAGCTCTTAAATAAATAAAAATGATATATAATTAAAATGTGATATGTTATAAATTTATAATATTATATGATATTTTAATTATATATTATTTATTTATTTATTATAATTGTGTATGACATAATTAAAAAATCAAAATTTATAAAATATAAATATTACTCATTAAAGTTTTTTATTTACCTTTTATTTAATAAAAAAATTGTGAAATAAAGTAATTTACTATTAAAATCTTTATTTATTTAAAAAATACCATTTAAATGCCTCATTAAATGATATATTTTAACGTATAATGAATGACACACATATATTTAGCAATTACTCCATAAACGCGCGCACACAAAACAAAGTGGAAAATAAGTCAAAGCGTAAAGCGGAAGTAAGACAAGAGTCAAGGCATATATGTATGTAACATTAAAAAAGATGACATACCAAGTTTAGGGGATTTATAAAACCCTACTGAAACCCTGAGACTCCTGGCAATGGCGAGACGGCGGAGAGATGAGGAGGACGAGGAGCTCGAAGATGACTACGAAGAAGAGTCGGAGCAGCTGATGGAAGACGACACGAAAGAGGAGGAGAGAGTTGGATTGAGCCGGATGCGCAGAAGATCAGCGTTTATTGACGATGTTGCGGAGGAAGACGACGAAGAGGACGAAGATGATGACGAGGACAAAGATTTTGGTGGGAGACTGCAGAGGAGCAAGCGCTGGGGTTCTCAGTTTCTTGATCTTGAGGCACAGGTTGATAGCGACGAGCAAGAGGAAGAATATGATGGAGAAGACGGGAATGTAATTCTTATTTTTTTTAAAATTGGAACGTCCGAATGATATATTTGAGATTGATTGGTGATAAATTTTGGTACCATTAGGTTGTCTGCTGGAATGGAAATCCTTTATCAAGTGATAGGTCATATGGTATCCTGATTTATCTGGTCTCCGTTTTCCAAGCAATTTCCAGTCTGCAATTCTTTTTTTTCTTTTTTTAGCTGGAGTTCAACTTGTACATTAATTTCCAAATGGAAAACAGATTTTAACGACATGAAGCGGAGTAGGAGGAAGAATGTCGGTGGTGTGGATCCATCATACATCACATTATGTCTCTCCTTCCTGCAAAAGACGTAGCTCGAACCAGTATTTTATCCAAACAATGGTACCATTTTAAGGCATCATATCCTGTCTTGGAATTTAAGGGACCCTTTGGTGACATAAACAAGTTTAGACAAGTTGTTTATAATTCTCTGAGCCACTTTAGCCAGAATAAGTTAAAGTTGGTGGCATTTTGTACGGAGCTCTTTTAGGATTCACTTTATTCTGTCCCCTACAGTTTGATAGGATTAGCTTCAGAGAATGGGGTGAAAAGGTTTGATCTATGTCGGGAGAGCAATTCAAGATGCAAGTTTGATAGTCTTCCAAAACAATTATTTACTTTACTCCGGCCACCATTTTCCTCTAATAAGTTAACCGTTTTAAATTTAACGAGGTGTTATTTAGACCAGCCCTTATCTATATGTAATACCTTTAGGGAGTTGTCTTTTAACTATTGCTTTATAGAAGATCCCATAATTTGGAAGGATGATGACTTCCCCTCCCTTGAACGTCTTGTTCTCTATCAATGTCTTAGCTTGAAATCAGCCAGATTTCTAACCTTCGTAGACTCCACATTGTCGATGTTGGTTTTGGCTCTTTTTTTCCCAAGTTAGTGGTTGCTTCTCAAAGAATCCGAAGTTTTACCATTAGTGTTTTGCCATCAAGGCACCGTTGGTCAGAGATCGTCAACATTGATGGTTGTGATCGTTTGAAATCTTTATTTTTGAAGTCATCAGATACAATAACAGGCAGGGAGTTACCCTCTCTTCTTTTGAAACTAACCCTTCTTAAACTACTTTTTCTTTCCATACGTCGTCAACTCAACAAAAATAAAGACCTCGAGTCCGTGTCTCAAAACTCTACAGGTCTCTGATATGAACACTGGTCGCATGAATATCATAGAAATTGCAACACCGAATCTGAAAAACTTTATCTACATGGGTGCTCGGAAAAAACCCTTCAGGATTAAGTTCGCAGAATGTTGTTGCAATTTGGAAACCTTGGTGTTGTGTGGCTATTTTGCCACAGAGAGGACTTTTCATAATCTAATCTCCAAATTTCCTTTGCTTGAGAATCTCTGGATGGTTAGATGTGACAAGTTAGGGAGGCTAAAGTTTCTGAATCCTCGGCTTTAGAGGCTGCATGTTGCTAACTGCTGTAAATTGAAAGCTGTGAAGGTTGATAGTCCAATTTTGATTGAGTTTGATCCCCACACCCTGGCCCATCGCCACAACCTTTGGTTAAAGTGGGGATCACCTCTTGTGGGCGGTGTTTAAACCCCAAATTGCCCTATTCAAAAAAAAAAAAAAAAAAAAAAAAAAAAAAAAGAGTGAACTTCACCTAATACCTGGAAAGATACCGGTCGTAAATCGTGAGAAGGCCCAATCTACTAACGAGGGATTGGATCAAGTGGTAAGCAGCTTGTTTCAGCTTAAGTAAGGTTTCGAGTTTGAGACCTTGTGAATGCAGCAGCTTCCGTTGGGAGACTCACCCACCATTGCGCAATGCGAGTCGAGTCCGGATTAGTCAGGGTGAAGCCCCGAATACCGAACGGGAAACGGAAAAAGAAGGCCCAATCTAAACAGCGGCTCCGTGGAGTAAATTGGACCTAATATAATAAATTAAAGCAAAAACAGAAAACTCGGAACAAATTAATGTGAGAGAACTGAGGATGGTGCCCACCGAAAGTGACGGTGAAATATGAACCTGCTCCCGAAACCGCTAAGGACTCTAGCAAAGAGAAGGATGTAGAGTTGGAATTTGATTTGCTTTTGTATCTGCGGAGGCGCTGGCCCTGAGAGGCATGTAAGCATTATCAAATAAAACCTTAGTTTTGTTAAGGCAAATTACACAATTTAGCCACTCGACTCTATCACCCCTCAACTTTGTTCATATGGACAAAGTGACTCTTATTTCGTTGCAGCTAAGAAATTATGCACATTCTCAACCTCAAACTACGAAATTTTAAGAGTTCAAATTATAGTCATAAATTGTTGGTCTAGGAGTTAATTATGTATAGTTTTAAGGTTGATTTAAGTTATAAATTTAGATTATTTATTCTTTAAAAAAAATTTAAATCCTGCGATATATAAATAAATTATTTTAAAGTATAAACAAAACTTAATTTCTATAATATTGCAACTAAAATAAAAATTGATATTGAATCTCTATCATCCCTCAATAGTTAAAAGAATATAAGTCGCCCAAAAATTTATTCTCCTATTATTACATGAAACAATTTTATTACTGCAACACCGTAAAGTTTTTCGTTAAAAAAATAAATAAATAAATAAACCAGAGAAGTCAATTTTACTTCCAGCCCTATTTCACCTTTCCATCTCACTTGTTCTCTCATTCTCTGTGTTTTCTTTCTCCCCTTCTTTGAAAGCCGAAATTCCAAATCGGGTGATTCCCTGCTGACATCTTTTTGTTTCCTTCTCAAAAAAAGAAAAAAAAAAAAGAGGAAAGCAAATTGTTCGGGTATTGTTGATTCAGTCCTCTTCCTTTTATTTGACTAATTTTGAGCAAAACCCATTTTGGTTTATTGGTGAGAACTTGTGGGGGCATCTCCATTTTGCTTGGGATATTAAAAAATAAGGTAACTCCTCTTTTCTCTAAGGTTTTACTTTCTAATTTTGTTGTTTATTATGAAACCTATTTTGGGTTTTTACGGTTTCTTTTTTTTTTGGTTGATTGGGCATCTCTACTTCCACTGTGCAGGTTAGCTCTGGTTCTGCCATTCTTTCTTTCTCTTTTTTTCCTCTTTGAATTGCATGTCTAACTTCGCTTTGGATTTCTTGGCTTTGTCTCTTCATGCCACCTAATAGTCGTCCGATTAGCAGGCAGTCGTTGAGGCTCTGCCGAAACCAAGAACCGGTGGAAAAGATTTCCTAGAACTTGCTGCGGCGACCTCAAAGAAAAAAAGGCAACGTCGAATTGAATTAGCAAAGCTCGTACGTCCCTTACGGTGAGTTGAAAACTTAGCCACGGCTTGTGATTAGCAAGTAGTTCCGTTCTACTCAGAAGTTGATTGTCGATTTTGAACTTTCGACTGATTGTTCTTTTGAATTGCCTTGAATTGCTGTAGAGGAGTCTCGAGATGTCTACCAAACTTCATTGCCGACGAGCCATTGGGAAAGCCCCAACATAATGCCTTTGTCAATGCATTCCCAGCCTGTTGCCCTGCCTTTCAAACTTCTCATCTCCTTCCCATGAGTCCAAGGTGAGTGCTTTCATTCTTGACAGTTCGATTGTGTAAACTTTTGAAAATCCCAGGGGCTTTTGAACTTTTATCTCTCTTTTGTGAACTTCGTACTACCATTTCCTACACATATCGGCCTAACATTGACTCTTCTTTCCAATTGTACCACCAGAAGGTTGCACTGCTTTCCACGCTATGGCACATGCAGAAGAAGAAGTACATCAACACTTTAGTTTCATTGACCCTTGGTTCGATTGTGACTACAAATTCCTGAACTTTGATGCCCAAGTTTCCCTAGATTTCCCCAGCCAAGAAGATCAATAATGCATGGTGCAGTTGAGGGTAGTTGTGCCAGAGCATCTGCGATACCATCTCCAATTCTATTGCGGGTGTCATTTTGGGTTCTGCCGGAATTTCGCCAGCCCCAATTCTGCTTGATTTCCCTAACAAATCCCCCACCCGAAGTTGGAATCTTTGAATTCTGCAAGCATACTTCTGGTGAAACTCCACTGGCTTCGTTTTGGTGTGATGCGGACACCAATAAAACTCCTAAGCCACCCAAAGAGATCCTTGATGACCCCATCACCTTTGATTTCAGACCCTACATGCATTCAACCTTCCTGGCTGACAGATTCAAGTAAAACTCCATGCTAAAGCCGTTGTTAGTGAATTGCCATTCTCCTCTGACAATGTGCATTGTTTAAAAGAACTAGCGATAGTTATGCCTGGGTGGCTCCCTTGCTTTGGGTGGAACCAGAGGTTTGCTTTGGGCCATTATTGTTCCGAAAGTATATGTTGGCAGTTTAGCTTTGATCAGGGAATCCCACTGCCTCCAATTAAAGTGTTGATGCAAGCAGAGTCCCCCACAATGTTTGTAAGACAACATGATGCAGCATATTGGTAGAATAACCCTAAGGCGTTATGTATAGCAGGGATAGTTTGGCAACATTAACACATCAATGATCACTTATTGGGACTTATTGTTGAATTCTCTCCAGCTATACATATGCGAGCCACAAGCGCCTCACTAGACTTCCCAATGCTAATCTCCATTGTCGTCTAAAAAGTACTTCACTGGTAACGGAGGAGTATTCCTGAGAACACCATTGTGGGTTTTATGCTTCTGATTCTGATGGCTCAAAAGTTATATTTGTTCTTGTTGCACCAAAAGTGGATGTCCCAAGTATTTCTTTCCAACACTTAGCAGTCACAACTTCTGCCATAAATTTTTTCTTAACTTCCATTGTGTCTTTTAACTCTATTAAATTTTTTTAAAAAAATTTTGGCAGCTCATCCTGAAACGGATTATGAAGCAGCCGTTGCCCCACCTTGTTGCAAGCGTGAGATAACTTCATTAAGGATGTGCATGATGGTGAGAATCATGATGCTCCAAAGGTAGAAGAAGGAAGAAAGTTGCTAGTAAAGCATCCTCAGTGAATCATAATATCGTTGCCCATCCTCAGCTGGTAAAGGGACTTCTTGGAAAAGTGAGATTTATACAAAGAATCCCCAACTCCAACTTGGGGAACCCTGTGAGCATCATTAGTTAATGTACATGTTCCAACGGCCATACCTATTCTGGGGATTCTTCTAAGATTTCACTCAGCTCCAGTGACTAGCAATGGAAAGGTAAATCCCAATTCTGTTCTTCATTTGACCTTAGAACATCAATTTCATTTTTTATGCTTGTCTGCTTTCAGGAAACAACAAGAAATGCATTCGGTGGACCAATGCCACTAGGTTTCCAAAGGGCTCCAGTCAAAACGTGCTCTGAAGAAGACATTAATGGTGGAAACCATTTCTACACCAATTGCAGAGAGTGAGTTAATTCATTTTCTTTCTTCTGTGTTTTCTGACTCAAACCTTACCATATTGAGTTTGAAGTTTTAACTCAATTCCATCAATTCTGTGTCAGATAATGACAACATTATTGCTGATTGAAACCAAGTAGATGATGATCATACTCCCGGAAAGGATCTTCCTGTTGTATTGGCAGTCAAGGAGTCCGTTTCTACTCAAGTAATTTTGCCTTTGGACGGTATGGGGATAGAAAGATGTGGACCATCATCATTTTCATTTCTTTTTCCCTTTTTTCACTTGTCTGCTTCCAAGAAATAGCAATAAATGCAGTTAGTTGCCAAAATGCCACTAGTTTATTAAAGGTGTCCGAGATCAAAACATGTTT
Organism: Rubroshorea leprosula; assembly: GCA_020521535.1. Taxonomy (NCBI): domain Eukaryota; kingdom Viridiplantae; phylum Streptophyta; class Magnoliopsida; order Malvales; family Dipterocarpaceae; genus Rubroshorea; species Rubroshorea leprosula. The sequence continues at coordinate 301,745 of BPVZ01000194.1, read as the reverse complement.
CGAGGGATACATT
>BPVZ01000194.1:260887-275062 GCA_020521535.1 Rubroshorea leprosula | reverse complement strand
AATATTTTATTTTTTATTTTATTTCACTTGCATGCTATGCAATTCGAATTTAGGATCTTTTAGTTTTAAAAGAAAGAGATGACAACTAAATTACTTAATTCGTTGGTTATTAATCATTTAATTTTTAATAATAACTACTAATTATTGTATAATTAAATAATTATATTAATCAAATTTGTTATCTATTATTCATTACTTAATTTTTATTATCTATTATCTATTATTTATTATCTATTATCTACTACTACTACTTATTATCTGTTACCCACTATTTACTATTTGTTATGTGCTGAATTTTAACTGTTACACAAAATATGCTCTGAAATTTAAGGTTTAAGAATAATTTTAATACTTTTTAAAATTGAAGAACAAATTTGATACAAATCCGAAATTTGAGGAACCAAACTCACATTTTAACCTTAATATTTTTTTATTTAGCAATTATAAAGGATTAACTCATAATCACGAAATCGTTGCGTGTACAAACGTACCAGTATAAATCCCACTCCAGATGGACTGGGGGGCCCACCGAACCGCCTCCGATGGATAAAGCAGGGCATCGGGACCCACATTACCCCTTCCTCCGCTCTCTTATCTCATCATCATCCCATCTCCTCACTCCACACCACACCTAACTCCTAACCATCGTAAAAACCAACACACCATACACGTGTCGACCATCACTTGCTTCGGACTCCGCTTCGGCCCACACGTCCCTTCCTTTTTCCTCCACGCTTTCTCATTCAGTTTCCGTTTTCTCTCACTTTCTCTCTGCTCTCTCTCTCTGTGTGAACAAGAGTATCTTCTGTGTGATCAGTGTATTAAACACACTCTTTTTTCCTGGGTTTGATTTTCCTCCTTTCTAAAGAAACTGATTCTCCGGACGATCATGATAAGGTATACTGGTGTAGGATTTTTTTTTTTTTTTGGGGTTTTCTTTTTGCTTGATTCTGTTTGTTTTTCCAGAAAAATTTTCCGGGAAAATTCTATTTTTCTGGATTGTCGGTCTCATAATCTGTACCTTGATGTCAAGTTTGGGACCGTTTGCTATTTTCCCTTATGTTCTTTTAGACTTTTAAATAGAATCTGCTTTTCTCTGTGCAAAAACCACGACTTATTGTTTGCCGGAAAATTTTGCCGGGAAAACTATTTCCACGAGATCGGAATATGTAGACGCAAGATCCTTTTTTTTTTTTCTTTTTCTCTCTCTCTTTTTTGTTTCCCCTGAAGTTGATTAATTTGGCGCGCTATGTTTCATTGAACGACGGAGACAATTTTTTTATTTTTTCCCTTTTGTATTAATTGCATAAGTTATTTGGCATCTGATCGTGGATTTCCTTAATTTTTTTTTCTCAAAGAAGAAACTTAACTATCGTTAATATTAGATTCTGGGTCGTGTTATTTGTTATGCAATTAGGTGTATTCAATAGAGCTGATTAATTAACAATTATTGCTGTTATAGAAGTGTCATGAAGCGTATTTGAAATTTTTTTCTTTTTATTTTTCTTTTGTAAACCAAAAGTTTTTATGTTACCAGATAATTTATTTGAAGTAAAATGATTTTAGCATGGGGGGAGGTGAGGATAATGAGGAATATATAACATGGACATAACATACATGTTTTAGATTGGTTGTTTTCCTGAAAACTGAAATCTCCTGAACACTTAACACCCTCTTGTGGTTTTGTTCACAATTACTGTTTCCTTTTATAAGATAATGTAACCCATTTGTTGCAAAATGTGTTGTTTAATAATTTTGGGTAGAATAAGCAAAGTTTTCTGAAAATTGCATTGTTAGGAAGATATATTTTCTTAATAATGATCATTTAGGCTAAGTACTTAGTCTGGTTCAGTGTTTCTTACTCTTACAAGTTGATATGATAAAATGCATGTTTTTATTTATGGTAATTGAATGGATTAATGTTCTGCTGCAGTTATTGTGACATATATTGATTGGAAGGTATTTCCTCAATGGGGAGCGCTTGTTCTAGGAAAAGAGACCAATTGGACAATGAAGATAGTTTACACAGAGGGGTCACTAGAATATATTGCAAAAGTGGGAGTTCAAAATGGTTGGTAACAACATTTTCTAAACCTGCTGTGGATATGCAACGGGGAAAAGGACAATGTCCTTCCCTCATGGAATTGTGCATCTATAAGACACGTGAGGTATGCCTTACCAGACTGTGATTATTTAAGTCTGAAGACTCTGAACTGATTTTCTAACTGTACTTGTCACATGAGCAGGACATAGATAGATACAAAACCTTCTCTATGCTTCCAAGGGATATAACGCAACAAATCTTCAATGAATTGGTTAATTCCCATTGCCTAACTGAAGTTTCTCTTCAAGCTTTTAAGGATTGTGCACTCCAGGTAAATGTTCAAAGGGTTTGGTAGATTGGCTTTGAAATCCTTGTCACTGCTTCAGTTCTCTGCTCTGGTTGATCAATAACTGTGATCTTTGGGTCTCTTGTTCTCACCAGGACCTTGACTTGGGAGAATACCCTGGTGTGAATGATAATTGGATGGGTGTTATCTCATCTCAAGGATCGTCCTTGCTTTCTGTGAACCTTGCTGGTTCTGATATCACTGATTCTGGGTTGATGTGTCTTAGAGTTTGCGGAAACCTGCAAGACATAAATCTTAATTGCTGTTACCAGATTTCAGACTATGGGCTACAACACATAAGTGGTAATGGGTTATTCTGCAATCAAATATTAGTTTTCTATGATAAGAATGTGGGGTGAACTAGAGAGTGAAAGAGAGAGATATAGTTGTTTGAGTTGTTCAAAGAAAAGTTATCTTGAGAAAAGATGAAAAGTGAAACGAGAGCAGAAGGAAGTAGAATCATTGTTATTGTGAGATGCAATTTGATCATTTCCTTTGCAAGCTGGGCCTTTAGGATCTTAAGTAGCATGGCTTTGATTCACCTTTCTTTTTTTTTTTTCCCCTGATTATTGCCGTATCATTTTATTTCCTTTCTCTCTTTTCATCCTTTGTAATTATAATAATTAAATCTTTCAGCTCTTTCAAACCTGACTAGCCTGAGTTTTAGAAGGAACGGTACAGTTACTGCACAGGGAATGAGTGCCTTAGCTGGCTTAGTTAATTTGGTGAAGTTGGACCTGGAGAAATGCCCTGGAATTCATGGTGGACTTGTTCATCTCAGAGGTATATTGTCTTTTCCAAAAAAATGCGGCTTGGGAATATCATGTGGTCCAGTTGTCTGAAACAATATGGTCCTTCACTTACCCCTGCTATTATTGTATATCATAATGAATTACTTTCAAGCTGTTCAGCTCAGGATATTATTTTTGATGAATGTTTTAATAATTAATGATACAATCATGAATGCTAGAGGCTACTTATTGCAGGTTTAACAAAGTTAGAGTCTCTTAACATCAACTGGTGTAAGACCACAACAGATGCCATAACAGATGCTGATATGATGCCTCTTTCAGGTAATTCAATGTTTATTTGGTGTTCTTCAAAATATATGCTTTTATATATTTACTGATTGTCTTTTTTCTTTGGAGGCTTACAAGATATGCAAATAATTGACTCTAGTTCAGTTAATATCTAGAGTTGAAGCTCCTCTGTTTGATTAATTAACTGCATTTTGACATTCACAAACCAAAAGTTGCTCATACGCTCTCTATGTAGTGATTGTCCTTTCTTCCTTATATGTGGATGCCCTTTTTCATTTTCTGAAAAATAAGAATCAGATGTGTATGATTAGAGAATGAAATATTTTGGAATAAGTGAATCACCAGTGCTTATACTTTGGCAAGAATATGCAATGTACTCTCAAAGCTTTTATTTACAGCATTCAAGTTCCTCATATTCTGAAATTGGTGCAATTAAGAACTAAAATGAGTAGAAGTTAATGGTGTATAATGTGATTCACAATAATAGATTATAGAAAAAAAAAAAAATTGGCATCCCAACTGTAGAATTATTGCTCAAAATTTCTAATTTACAAACTATTCTTCCCTCATAACATGATAGTGTTAATCAGTACAAGCATATAATATCTAGTTTTGGATGATAATTTTTCTTTGTTGCTATTTTGACCAGAATAACTTCTTAATGACACAGTCTCTAGTGAGATGAATTCAATTATGGCTTGACAGCATTCATTTGTCCTTCTGTAATGTGGTGATGTTTTTCATTATGAGCATCATAACAACTTGTTAGTTATGCTTCAATCTTCTCTAATTGCTCATTTGATCACAGTAACCCATTATTACTGTTGAAAATAAATAGTTATCACACTTTAGAAGTGTGTGTCAACTATTGACACATGCTGTAGGGACTTTGATTGCTGTAAGTAAACATCAAGGGACTAAACTCATGGTCTGAATAACTAACTGTGTGTATTAATTCGAAGATCAACCTCATATTTGGATGAGCATGAATTCTTGGCTTGTTCTTTGACAGTTGATGGAGGCAAATGCTCCTGTTTTCGTCTGTAATGCTAATTGCTTATCTGATTATGTTTCAGTGCTTACAAACTTGGAAAAACTACAGATATCGTGCAGTAAGGTTACAGATGCCGGCATCACTCACTTAAAAGGTTCTTCATTAGCTATCATTTTTCATTTTTGTGGTTAATCTTCTTGCTTTTTGTTCCATTATTTAGATGAAAAATTACTTTCAAGGCAATCATGCTCTACTGATAGTTTTCACAGTGAAATGTTAAGATAAACTTACCAACTCATTCAAAGACATTAGGTGTCTTCTTCACATCTTACTTTATGAACCAGAGACAAGTGAACTGGTTCCAACATATTTAATTTGCATTATTAAAGGTTTTCTGTCTGAAATATATTGAAAATCCAATCTGCATAACTGTATCTTAAACAATAACATTATCAATCTGTAATATGAAATCACTGGGCAGATCTGGTAGGTGCTTTCCACTGGGCATACAGTGTTATTCATGTATGAGTATGGAATAATATTGTTTTCGCAATCAATATGGAAAACCTTTGTTCTCTCCTGTTGAATATTATAAAGGCTTTAAATGACTAGATGCAGGGACTAATATCAACTTCATATTTATAACAAAGATTGTGGCTGCACAAGAAAATGTAAAATGTGTGACATAACTGCCTGGTGCTAACTTCTAATTGAAGATAGGCCAAAATTTAGCCTTCTGATAATAAAAAATATATGTATATATTTTAAAACATTGATATATTCTTTTTATTTTGGTTGATTCTCCAAGGACATTTCTTATTACTTCTGTCAAAAGTCTATATTTCTTTTATTTCAGGGTTGCTAATTGGTGTTTGAGTTTGACCTGTCTCATGACGATTAAATTTACTATAACTGATAAATTATTAAGTTTCTACCCCATGATTGTGATGTTGTATATTATGTGTATGTAGCCTCACCTCTGCAAATTGCTTACCAGTGAACTTAGCATTTCTTGATTGGCAGCATTTCAAAAAGTTTTGAACTTGGCTGTTTGACTGACTGATTGTTAAACTTCATTTTCTCTTTGCATGCTACAGGTCTGCAAAAGCTTTCTATATTAAACTTGGAGGGCTGCCCAGTAACTGCTGCATGCCTGGATTCTCTTTCAGGTTTTTATTGCTTTCTATTCATGTGCATGAGTCATTTTTCTTTTGGAAGTGACATTTTGAATGCAGTCAGTATTTTGACAGTTGTTTAGCCTATATCTTAATGCTCTTCATTTTTTTCATTGCAGCATTATGGTTGTTGTAATGAATAACTTATCCATTTTGGTTTAGGAATTAACATCAGTCATCTGATCAATGTGATTATTTCATCTGTTTTTCTTTCTTTTTCTTTTTCTTTTTTCTTTTCTTTTCTTTTCTTTCTTTTCTTTCTTTTTTGGTCATATAACATGGTTGTAGTTTTTGAATGAGTTGATTGGTCATATGAACATTTTCACATTCTCATTCTTTTTCTCTCCTCTTCTTTCTGTATTTGATTCAAATGGTGTTTACTCTGCTTGTCTTTACACAGCTCTTGTTGCCTTGCAATGTTTGAATCTCACCAGATGTAATGTCACCGATGATGGAAGCGAGAAATTTTCTTGTGAGTTTTGTTGTTGTTATTTGTCTTTGTTATGTATTTGCTTACTTTTTCTTGCCATGAAAACGTAGACAATAACTGTGAACTTTTTCAATTTTTTTTTACAGTGCTTAGGAATCTAAAGGTGCTGAACTTGTCTTTCAATGAAATCACTGATGCATGTTTGGTACACATGAAAGGTCCTCCTTCCCTCCCTTCCCCCTATACTATTTGGAGAAGTCTCATCTGTATTATTTGCTTTTTTTAATCTTTTTTTCATCAATAATGGCAATCTTGTAGAAAGTTACGTTTTTTCTGGTAACACGTTGAACTTAGACCTTTTAAAATGTGATAAGGCTACTGTTGAAAATTTGAATATATTATTTGCCAAAAATGTTGAAATTAATGTCATTCATAGAATATTTTCATTTTTGGTGATGTGTGCAAGTTCCTTAATTAATTATCTTTCTTTTTTCATGGAATTGATTTATTTCTTCATTATTATTAAGTCCTAAATAGTCTAGGATTAGGGTTTTAGGTTCCATGCAATTTTTTTGGTACTTGAGAAACTTTAGCGTGGTTAGCAATTGCAAAGGTTTCAACCCTGAGCTCGATTCTATAATTGAGATTTTGAAATTACAAAAGCTATCATACTTTAAGTTTATGCCACATCATCTTATGGTATGTAACTGTTTAAAAGTGTTTTGAGTTCCCAAAAGTGGTTCTCCTGAATTATTTCACCAATTTTGTCTATTTCTTTTCTCCCTCTTTATTACTCTTTCTCTTTTCATCCATCTCAATTGTAATGATCCTCTTTGAGCCTTGAGGAAGGTATTTTTTCTTTTCTCCAACCTGTCACCCAACCCACAAAAACCAAAAAAAAAAAAAAAGGAAAAAGAAAAAGATTCTGCTAAACAATTAGAATATAGTGGAATTAAAGTTTCTTTAGATAACTTTTAATATATTTTCTTATTTGTTTGTTTGAGGATATACATTTTCTGGGCACCTTCAAATTTCACAAGTAAATATCTCCAGTAAAAAAATCAGGTTTTTAAATTGTTATCTTTCATCTTATGGTTTATAACTTTTTTCCCTTGCATTAAAACTAGGTTTGACAAATTTGGAGAGCTTGAACTTGGATTCATGTAGAATTGGTGATGACGGTCTTGCCAACTTGACTGGTCAGTGCTCAAGCAGCATTCTTCTACCATTTATCTTCTTCTTCTTTTTCTTTCTTTGATTCTTTCTTTCTTTCTTTAATGTTTTGTCATGAAAGTGTTGTTTGTCAACCTTTTCAACCCAACAGGAATACAAAATTGTGCCTCTTTGTTTTAATTTGCAGCCCACTCTGAGTACACACACATCTGACCCCAAATTTTGTGTGGCTGTACTCTGGAAAATATAATTCTTAAGTGAGAGAATTTATGTGCTAAAGATTTATGGTTTTGTCTTTTGATATCCATGTTAATAAGATATGAACCCCAAAATCAACCAGAAGGGTTAATCTTACTAGTTACAAATGGTAGAAGGTTGGATTCTTTCATTTAGAAGAGTCACTGTCATTTTTAACTGAAATATTGATTGTATGTTTCTGAACTTTGGTTGTAACATAAACTGATTTGAAGTCACTAGGTTATTTATCAAATCATTTGCTTATTATTACAGGGAAAAGACAGGATATATTCTTCTGAAATGTGATTGATCTATTTCTCTTCTCATTTTCAAAGAATGAATGATGTTTCTGGAGGGAACTAACAGTTTTAGTTTAGAAGTCTACCTTCTTAGCTCTTACCACTAGCCTGAGTGACATGAAGTAGTTGATTTCTACAGTCTCTTAAAATGTAGGAAATTTTCAATAAATTATTGGAATTATTTACAAGTTTGCCTCTAGAGAGTAGAAAGGCAAGAATTGAGTTTATTTGGAGTATGTCTGGTCTTGCACTTCCTTCGCTTGCTGCTTGTTGTGTAAGTTATGTTGTCATTGCATCTCCTTTATGCTCCAAAATGATGCTGATATCTCTAGTCATTCTGAAGATGTTTTACTTAATGTTTTGGAGCTGAATGGGTAGGGCTCCTTTTTATGCTCATTTCATGTCGATCATATCCCCTCTTTGCTCAGGGGTGGTATGATGGGCGAGAACAGAAAGTCTCATATCTCCGTTTCTTCCCACTTTTCTGTTTTGTCATCCTGCTTTAAGCTTCTACTTTTTTACCTCTCATTGACAAATAATAGTCTTTTGCTTTACTGTCTTCTTGGTTTTCAGGCCTTCAACAATTGAAATTTTTGGTATTGTCTGATACTGAAGTTGGAAGTAATGGTCTCCGTCATCTGTCTGGTTAGTAGTCAAGCCCCCCTCCTGCCTCCCTTTCTCTCTCTCTCCAACTATTGTTATATATGTTAATTTGCTTCTCTTTCTTATAGGTTTGATTAATCTAGAGAGCGTAGACCTGTCATTCACTGAAGTCACTGATGTTGGTTTGAGGAAACTTGCTGGACTGTCATCTATTAAATCACTTAATCTGGATGCTCGTCAAATCACAGATGCTGGACTTGCAGCTCTAACAAGTAAGCCTGTGTAAATGAAATTATCTGAGAAAATTTTGCCTTCTAACTGCTCTTTAATTCAAGAAATTTGGCCTTTTTATTTCTTGAAGAGTATAAATCTGTCATTCAACATTAATGTTTGATTTCTGCTTTTCTTGGTACAGCTTTGACTCAATTGACTGATCTTGATCTTTTTGGAGCTCGCATTACCGATTCTGGGACAAGTTACTTGCGGAGTATGTATATGTAGCATGAGATTTTATTGTTTTAAATTGCTTGTCAAAACATCATACATACATAGATACATAAACATGTGTATGTATGTGGGAGAATTCAAACACAGAACTTAAGGCTGGGGAATATGCACGTTACTAGGCTACATGCTAAAGTGCAAAAAGTCACATATTTTTAGTTATTGGGGTTTGAAGTGTTAACTAGGTTTATTAAGATGTTAATGTTGGTTCCCCAATATAGAAGAATGTCAAATGGCTTCTGATTTCGCAAGCTAATTGTCAATTATGCTTTAATTTTCTTGTACTCATGGAAGCCCCAACATTTTTATGTTACCACCTCAAGTATGTTATTACCTAAGGTAGCATGGTTCCTGATTGAATTTGAATATGGCAGTTGACTTTTTATTATTTCTACAGGTTTTTTAAACTACTTGCATTTTGTTTGCAATAATAATTATTGATCCCTCTCCTAATTGCAAAACAGATTTCAAGAACCTGCGCTGTTTGCAAATATGTAGCGGAGGATTGACAGATGCTGGTGTGAAGAATATCAAGGATCTCTCATCCTTGTCCCTGCTAAATCTGTCACAGAATTGTAACCTGACAGATAAAACCTTGGAGTTGATCTCTGGTACTGCAATGGCTCTTATCTTCTCTCCAATTGCTTAGTTGGGATAAATTTTGGAACTAAATATTGTAGAATGTTTCAAAGTGCATAAATGTAGGATTCATTGTGCTTAGTTTGCAGTTTCGCATTTGGCTGATGATGGTGCTGGTAGTCAAGAGGTTCAGGTTTTACCATAAATCTTATCCCATTAATTAGGTGAATTTTTGGACTTGTTGGTAATGGTTGGTGAATATGACTGGAGAGGTGTATGGGATCTTCTTTTCTGAAATCAAGGATATTCTTTGTTCTTGAAGTCTGAAGTTTAACAATACATTATTATGAGCTTGAAGGTCTGCCAGTGAATCTGACCATACACCAAAACCAAGCATTTGAATTAGGATGCTGTAGATGGTCTTATTCAAGAATGAGATACTTTGGGCCTGAGAGAGAACATAAAACTAAGTAGTTATCATTCTTAAATAAATGAAACTAGGTTGGATATCTGTCATCATGCATCTTTCCAGTCTTAAAACTGCTTGTCAACAGAATTTTCATTCACATGCTCTCATTGAAATGCAGGATTGACGGGATTGGTCTCTCTGAATGTTTCAAGTTCTCGTATAACTGCTGCTGGATTGCGCCATCTGAAGCCAATGAAGAATTTGAGATCTCTGTCCCTGGATTCTTGCAAGGTGACAGCAAATGACATTAAGAAACTTCAGTCAAGTGACCTTCCTAATCTGGTATGCTTCCGTCCTGAATAGTTATGGAGAGCCCCAGTGGTACGCATTTTGTAAATATCTTACTGTTGGATAGAAGAAAGCAAGCTATGTAAGTACACGTTCAGTTTATTGTAAATATGGATGGACTTGATGGCCGCTGAAACATGGCGCTCGGAAACCAAAGGATCTTATTCAGGAGCCTAAACAAGAGCTCCTTGTCTTGCCTTGAAGGTTCCCCTTTCGTAGTTGGAAATAAATTGTAAATTAGGGTCTAGACAAGTGTCTAAGGTGTGAAATCATCTCAGATGCTACATATAGATTGAAAACTTATCATGTACATATTTATCGGTGGAGCCTTTGGATAATTTATGTCAATGACACTTTGAATCTATTAGGGTGAATGCTTGTGTTAATTTCTGAGGTTTCTGCATTAATGTTTATGCGTAGTCTGACCAGATGCTTATTAGAGGGGTGGGGAGGGCGGCAGAGGATTTATATAGATCATGTGGTGCATTTGAGAAGCGTTGCAGGGATAAGAACAAGGATGAAGCCACCGATTTATTTGATCACATTGATCAGAAATTGGCTGTAGGGGATGACCCTCACTTGTTTTGCAAAGTCTCAGCTTTTTCTGGTTTCAGTGCTTATAACGTAAATGAGTGGCTTTTCCCCAAGAGGACACCCACTTTGTTGGTGGATTCTATCAAGCACACAAAGCGTATAAACAGTTCCAGTAGAAATGTCAAACAGACGGTTTTTTACTTGAGCAAAACCTTACGTTATGCTCCTATATTACGTTAGATTTTCACCTTATATCCTCAATTAATTTCTCAAGTTTTTGAATTTGATAATTTGAGAAATTTTAGCTCTCTTTATTTTTTATGATGGTACACAACTCGTATAAGTATTGATATATCATTGTTTACATGACAAATATTGATTGTCCATATAGATGAGGTACAAAAAATGATTAAATTACTTAAATCGTCAAATCGTCGAGTTTATTTTGCTTCAATAAAAATCTAAAATCTAAGGGTTTAATCAAGAATCTAAGATAAGTTTAGAGGTTTAACATTGGGTTTTGCCTTTTTCTTATTTAGGTAGACTGAACCATGATGGGTCAAAATTAAATGAGCAATCATTTATATAAAAACGAGACAATTCTACCCTGCAAAAATGCTAACGAGTGAAATGACCAAATACATATTCCTCATGTTAATAAAATCAAGAATACAGGAATGTGAGTCTGACAGTAATACAATGTCCGCAGCCAAAAAAAAGAGTAGAGGAAGAACATTAAAAAAATTTATTTTAAGTTCTGTGTATTTTCCATGACGATAAAATTTTCAAAAACTTGTGCTGGTAGGCCTATTAAAAGTATTCTCCTCAATTCTTCACCATCTAATCTAGCTGACCTGTTAAGAGTAGCTGAGAAGAGTACAAAAGGACTGCAAATCTAGATGAGAAAAACCATCAGACCCTTGCAACTATGCTGAAACCTCTACAATCATCTGAAATGAGTTTGATTGTAGCAGTTGGCGGAGCAGAGACGTGTAAAATACATAAATTTCACATATGACTCTGGTGGAGAATCATCATCTGTGCCTTTGAGTAAAGAATCAAATTGAACCAGGCTGCAATCATTCAGACTCACTTCTGATGCTATAAATATTGCCAATAACCCCAACAATGCTTACAATTACTGCCATGATTAGCATTGAACATGCCAAAAACCTCTCCCCAGTGCTCAAAATCACTCCTTGATGACTTAGCCTTAGTGCAATTAGAGCTGGGAATGTGAAACCCAACGAAACAGCTGTTGTTGCCCCCGTGAATTTGAAAGCTGTCCATATGTTAGGGATTATGGTAGACCCAAAATAAATAAGTGCCAGCAATACTACCGTTAATGCAAATGACCTTTTCCTACTCTCTGCAAGGGGAGCTGCCCCCTCAAACACCAAGGCATCCACCGTTTGCCTCAAGGAGAAATGGATAACAGGGAAAACAAGAACCAAGTGAAGAACATAGCCAACTCGTACAATGTAGTTCAAGGCAGTGCTAAAACGAATCCCAAGATCCTTATCAAAGTTGGTCAAGACATCAGATTCAGTATCCTTCCCAAAGAGTAGATACCCTGATATGGCCGTTGAAGCATATACCACAACACAAAGTACTGTAGTGATCCTTCCAACCTGGTTCATCTTTTGGGGAGAACAACCTTCAAGTTCATTATATATGGGTTGAACATTAAAGTGACAGACATATGCGTTAGTTATAATTGGGATGACCACAAGCAAGTCCAGAATTGCTTGCTTTGAACCAAAATCTGGTCCTATCCTGGGAGCTTCAATCTTTCCTTCAATGAGCTTAATGAATGCAACAACAAAACAAACAAAAACAAAGATAACTGCAAGTGCCACAGACGCTGCTGAAGTCAAGCTCAAAGAATCAATCTTATTTAAGGCACAAAGTGGCGCAAGAAAAATCACCACAACAACCAAAATCAACAACTTTCTGTTATCCCAGACTCCATTCCCCAACCATTGATCAAAAACCCCAGTATGATGAAGTGAACCCGACATAACATCACCCATTATTATCAAATACACTACCAAAACACCAGCGTTGTTTATGATTATACATATTTCTGATAAAACCCTTGCAGTTCTTCCCATGGCACTCTGCACGACTTCCCCATATGATCTAGCCTTACACAAAACTGAAAACCTTACGAACAATTCAACACTTATTTCAGACAAAATTCCTATCAAGACTATCAACACACATCCCAAAACCAACCCCAGAACTTTCATGGTAGCAGGCAAGGCCATCATCCCAGCCCCAATAATTGATGTAGTAAGGTTAAACACAGCACCAGAAATGCCAGACCGATTATTGGATGTTACATGAACAAGAGGATAATTATCAATATCAATGTCCCCATCATCATCAACATCATCACCATCCACAATTTTAGGATCTACCCAGTTCTCTCCATCAAAAGGGAGCAATCTTTTGTGGGTTTGTTGTTGGGATCTCAGCTCTTGCACATCATTTTGAATTTGCAACTCTACATACGAGTCTTTAGGTATAACAGAATAGCTACTATCCATTGCACAACGAACAAAAAAAAACCCAAACAGGAAATTCAAGCAAAAATGCAATTTTGCAGAGAGATCCGATGAGGAATGAAAGAATCTAATTGAAAGATGGATGACTTACAAAGAATTGAAATGGGAGGAACAGAAAGGAGTACTAGATCCGTGGGTCAACGGTTTCTCTCTCCACTTCCGTGTTGCCGCTGCAAATTTTTTGGCAGAAAGAGGTTTTGTTTTGCTATTGGGAGATAATTTTAGACGTGGAATTTTGAAATTGGATTTATTGAGGTTCCCCCAGGTCGGATATGTTTCTGTTTTTTTTTTTTTTTTTTGGTAAATGGGTATGTTTCTGTTTTAATAGGGTTTAATACCCAATTTGGTCCCTAAACTTTCTTTTTGAAACTTAGTTCGTCCTTTAACTACAGAAAGCACCCAAATCGTCCTTAAACTTTATTTTTTCAGAACCCAAATGGTCCTTCCGTCAAGAAACTGCACACATGGCACGTTAAGTCTCACCCAATAACCTTTTTTTTTAATTTTAACAAGCTTATGTGGATAATACACCTCACCTAATTGATGACATGTCAATCTCTAGCTTTCTAAATAAAATAAAACAATAAAACAGTGGGATGTTTCTTCCAGCCTACAAAAACCAAAGAACTCTATTCCTTTTTCCACTTCTCTCTCAATTGATTTCGTCGGAAGAACTGACGGCAAAAGCATGACCAGTTCCTCCTCCGTCGTTGCTCACAAGGTTCGCTTCCAATTCTCTCCTTTTCTTTCCATCTTGTGTTACATATGCATGAGATGCAGTATCTCTAGATTTCTTTATTTCTTTGATTTTTTTTGTTTTTTGTTTTTGTTTTGGTGTATTCTATGTTAAAATTATGGAATTTTGATGCTTTTAGGTGCTGAGTAAGACT
>BPVZ01000194.1:229662-244475 GCA_020521535.1 Rubroshorea leprosula | reverse complement strand
TAATATTTATAATTATTATTAATTATTTTTAATAATTAAATCAAATTAATATTTTCATGTTTAAAAGTTTTTCTGACCATGACATTAATAATGTGCAGCAGCCATAACTTTGCCAGCAACTTTTAGCCCTTCCCACTCAATGGCACGTTCCGTAATATTCTTCAAAACACAGGTCAGAGCTCTCACACCCATTTTCGAGAAAAAAAAGCTTGTCCTTTCTTTGGGGGGATCTGAGAAGGGTAAATATCCTGTTTTCCGCTACCCATTTTCCCCACTCTCACCTCAATTCCAAGCCGTCGATCAGAAACTTGAATAATAATATTTCAACATCAACCACTAATATGGAAAATAATCCGTGCACCTGATCTCACATGATTACTCCCTTCGTGTAGATTGCTGTCAGCTAGAGATTCCGCGCCGAGAAACTTATTAAACTCGACAAAATGTAGCCGGCTTAGTAGGGCCCACAATTACTGTACTTATGCGTGATAAGTACGAGAACTTATCACCCTAAAACTTATAGGACCTATCAGTGATAAGGACAAGTAGTTATCATCCCTTTTATCTGTCTCCTCGTCCTATAAAAATCGCCATTTCTGCAAGTCTTTATGTTGGGTATTGTATCTGAGGAATATAATTTTCTAGAGAGAAAGAAAGCAGTTGTAGAGAGAGAAAAGGCACATTTGTGCTCCAAATCTAGAGCGAGAAAGCTTCAGTAATCGATCCCTCGAAGGTGAGCTTCTCAGAAAGGTTTCTCGGTTCTCTGTTTTTGTTATGTTATGTTATACAATCTGATACTAAAAAATCTTTAGCTTTTCTCATCTCTTGTTTGCTTTTTTTTTTTTTTTTTTTTTTTTTTTGGGGAAATTTGCATCTTGGGTTTCTAGATGAAAGAAAGCTGCTTTTAGTTGTGTCTCTTTGATCCAAAAAAAAAAAAAACCCTGGATTTTATTTTCTTTTTGAAGCAACACATGTTGGTGGGTTGAATGTATATTTTTGCTAATTATTATTATTTTTTCTTTTTTTCTTTCTTTTTTCTGTTTAAGAAGGGGTAGTGATCTGCTCCACGAAAAAGGTTTGTTTTCGTGGGGTTTTATTTTATATTTTTATGTATGGTTATATGACCCATTATTGTTTATTTTTTATGTACTCTGCAGATCTGATAATATATTTGGTGTTTCTTTCGGTGCATTTCTGGAATCAAAGACGGGGCGGCTGCGATGTCGTCTCTCAGTAGAGAGCTTGTGTTCTTGATCTTACAGTTTTTAGAGGAGGAGAAGTTTAAAGAGACTGTTCACAAGTAAGCTGCCTTCTTTTTCAATTTTCCATTTCATAACATTTCTGTTTTTTAATTATAGTATTTTTTTTAATAATTATTGTTTATTGAGTTAGACCTCATTAATTGCTTTATTATTGTTTAAATAGACTTGAACAAGAATCTGGGTTTTTCTTCAATATGAAATATTTTGAGGATGAGGTGCACAATGGCAATTGGGATGAGGTTGAGAAGTACCTCTCTGGCTTCACAAAAGTAGACGATAATCGATACTCTATGAAAATATTTTTTGAGATAAGGAAGCAGAAATATCTTGAGGCATTGGACAAGTAAGCTTGCAAAGTTTCAATTTTTATCCTTTCTGTAACTTGTGCAATATTTGATGGGAAATTTAGTGAAATTGAGTCTATTTATTGATTTTGAAAGGCATGATCGGCCCAAGGCTGTTGAGATATTGGTAAAGGATTTGAAAGTTTTCGCAACATTTAATGAGGAGCTTTTCAAGGAAATCACTCAGCTTTTGACATTGGAGAATTTTAGGTATGTGGCTTATTAAATTGTTCAAGGTTTGATTTAGAACAACTATGGTCAATGTACTTAAAAAGTAAGGTTTATTGCTTGACAGGGAGAATGAACAGTTATCCAAGTATGGAGATACAAAGTCTGCAAGAGCAATTATGTTGGTTGAGCTCAAGAAGCTTATTGAGGCAAATCCTTTATTCCGTGATAAATTACAGTTCCCTAACCTTAAAAATTCAAGGTTGCGGACTCTTATAAACCAGAGGTAATGTTTCTAAGGTTCATACGTGTCATTTTGGTCAAAAAGGTTAGCTCGATTTTTAATGAATTTATTATCATTTTCTGGAGATATTTTCTATTCCCATGTAAGTTTTACAATTAGTGTACTTCTTTAGTCTGTTGGCCATGATGTTCGTTGTGCACCCAAGTTCCCTTTCACATGAAGGGCCAACTGAGTTTCTTTTGTCAATGGCAGCTTGAATTGGCAACATCAACTTTGTAAAAACCCCAGGCCAAATCCAGATATTAAAACTCTATTTGTGGATCACTCATGTGGACAACCAAATGGTGCACGGGCTCCATCACCTGCAAATAATCCTCTTCTCGGATCCTTACCAAAAGCCGGAGGTTTACCTCCTCTGGGTGCTCATGGGGTGGGTATTTAGCTTGGTTGTAAAGGTAAGCCATTTTATGTGATGGTCAGTGGTTTTCCTAATCTGCTTGAGTTTATGCTATCAGCCATTTCAGCCTGCACCAGCAACAGTTCCAGCACCACTTGCAAGTTGGATGTCTAATCCATCCACTGTAACTCACCCAGCTGTTTCTGGAGGGTCAGCTATTGGTCTTGGTGCTTCTTCAATACCAGGTGGTAAATAAATTACATTAGATGCTTTGGCCTTAAGTTTCTTATCATCGTGCAGAGATCATATTGAATCTTCTAGTTCTATCTTTAACTAAAGGTGTTTTTGTGTTGGTTTATGTAGCTGCTTTGAAGCACCCTAGGACTCCCCCAACTAACCCCTCAATAGACTATCCATCAGCTGATTCTGATCACATTTCTAAAAGAACAAGGCCCCTGGGGATTTCTGATGAGGTAATTTTTTTCTATTTGCACCCAGCTTGCATCTCATTGCACCAGCTTGCATCTCATTGCACCAGCTTTTGTATATGTAGACCTGGCCCTTGTTTTTTCTCTGGTTGTTATCAATATGTTTGCCGAAGTCACCTCCTGCATCTTTGCTCACAGGTAAATCTGCCTGTTAATATGCTGCCCATAACATTTCCAGGCCATGGTCATGGTCATGGTCAGGCTTTCAATGTACCTGATGACTTGCCAAAGATTGTTTTAAGAACTTTGAATCAAGGGTCTTCTCCTATGAGCATGGATTTTCATCCTGTTCAGCAAACCCTGCTTCTAGGTGTGCATGCCTTTAACTTCTTGTTGCATTTGGCCTGCTTGTATCTCATTTCTTGAGGTTCAATTTGGTAATTTTTTGTTGGGTTTTCTTGCTACAATGCTTCAGTTGGTACCAATGTGGGGGACATTGCATTGTGGGAAGTTGGTTCAAGGGAGCGACTGATTCTAAAAAATTTCAAAGTTTGGGATCTTACTGCTTGTACAATGCTTCTTCAGGTTTGTGCTTGGTGGTTCTATGGTCATCTAGGCTTATTGCATCTACTAAACTCTTGCTTGAATACAGGGAGCCCTTGTCAAAGACCCAGGTGTATCTGTTAACCGTGTAACTTGGAGTCCTGATGGCGCTTTATTTGGTGAGCTTGGACATGTTGAAATTCTTTAATGGTTGATGTGCCAGTAACCAACACAAATATTTATAGCGGGTAAAATGGGGCACCATTTGACCTATCTTGTCTGGTAACAGGGGTGGCTTACTCGAGGCACATTGTACAAATATATTCTTATCATGGTACTGATGATGTGCGGCAGCATCTGGAGGTATATGTAGTTTCTGTGCTGGGTGTCTGATTTCTTTGTCCCCTTGCTGACATTTTGAGTTGCTTGATTGAAATTGAAATTGAAAATCTACTGTAGATTGACGCTCATGTTGGTGGTGTAAATGATCTAGCATTCTCATATCCAAATAAACAGCTTTGTGTCATAACCTGTGGTGATGACAAGACAATCAAGGTTAGTTTATTATTTTTCTCAGAAGGATAAAACGTTTCTGGCTGATCAAAAAAAAAAAAAGAAAAAGGAAAAAGGGATAAAAAGTTTCCTCCTGCTGCTGACTCAATTTTGTAATCGAAGGTGTGGGATGCTGTTAGTGGTGCAAAACAGTATACCTTTGAAGGTCATGAGGCTTCTGTTTATTCTGTCTGCCCTCACTATAAAGAAAATATTCAGGTAAGCAATATAGCTTCATTGTATGTGTCATGCTTCTAGCTTCTTGTGCTTTTCCTTGAATGTAAAAATTATCTCACTGCCAGGTTCATTCTTGTTCCTAATGGATTCTTCTTTTTTTTTTTCCCCTTTTTTTATTATTATTGTATGCCTCAGTTTATCTTCTCAACAGCACTTGATGGAAAGATAAAGGCATGGTTGTATGATAATTTAGGATCTAGAGTTGATTATGATGCTCCTGGGCGGTGGTGCACAACCATGGCATACAGTGCTGATGGTACAAGGTTGTTTGCTTGACTTTTTAGTTAGTTTTATTGATCAGTTTTATTGATCCCCTGCTAATGTGTTGGAAGATAATGACAACTAAAAGAGGTTTTTGACTCTATTCTCTGCTGACCTTCCTCTTTTGGCGGGTGAAAACTGTAGGCTCTTTTCTTGTGGAACTAGTAAAGAAGGGGATTCAGCTATTGTTGAATGGAATGAAAGTGAAGGGGCTGTAAGGAGGACCTATCAAGGACTCCGCAAACGTTCTTCTGGTGTTGTGCAATTTGATACGACTAAAAACAGATTTTTGGCTGCTGGTGATGATTTCTCCATTAAATTCTGGGATATGGACAACATCCAGCTATTGACAACCACCGATGCTGATGGAGGCCTCCCAGTGAGTTCATTTAGTCAAATTAGATAGTTAATTACCCTTTGAAGATAACACTTGCTCACTTTGCCTTTTCCTGTTTTTATAGTCAAGCCCACGAATCCGCTTCAACAGGGACGGATCTCTCTTGGCTGTTTCTACAAGTGATAATGGGATTAAAATTTTGGCAAATTCTGATGGTGTTCGTTTATTGCGAACTTTTGAAAATCTTTCTTATGATGCATCAAGAGCTGAAGCCTCAAAGGTGTAATTATTAGATTGTTTAATTTTATGACATGCAACCTAAATATTACCAAAAAAAAAGAAGTATTAGATTGTTTAATTAACTTAATTTTATGATATAAAACCCAACTATTACTAAAATCTTATCTAATGTGTTGTTTCTCCAGCCTACAATTAGTCCAATATCCCCAGCAGTAGCAGCAGCAGCAGCAGCAGCAGCATCAGCATCTGCTGCTACGAGTAATGGACTTGCAGACAGAAGTGCCCCTGTGGTTGCTATTGCTGGAATGGTCTGTTAGCCATGAATGCCTTAGCCATGAATGCCTTTATATATTAAACATTAGCTCTTAAAAAAATTTATCTCAATTGAGCAGGAGTTACCCCTTCGAATGCATAATTTGCATTGTAGTTAGGATATCATGGTTTCTTTTTGTGGCTAATTTGCTCAGTGACAAAACTTGGTGATTTTTCTCTTACACATGTTTATTAACTCAAATAATCCTGGTCAGAATGGGGATGCTCGAAGTTTGGGGGATGTTAAACCTAGAATTTCTGAGGAAACTGGTGAGAAATCAAAGATTTGGAAGCTCACTGAAATTAATGAACCATCTCAATGTCGATCCGTGAGGCTTGCAGAAAACTTGAGAGTGACAAAGGTATAGAAATTTGTTCATTTGATCTTGTATTGATGTGTTTCTCTAACATACTGGTCTGTTGATCATGAATCTGAATCTGCTCGGTGATTATAAATTTTTTTTTTTTTTTAAATTTGTATATCTAAGGTCACTTCAATGGTACTTTTCCTTTTGTCAAGTTCCCCTAACTATCTTTTTTCATGTTTCCTTTTGTCTGCAATCTGCATCATACATTTAAGTCAGTAGCGGTACTTGTTAATTAGGAGGTGCAACACTAATTAATTTCTGATGATACCTTTAGGTACCCCTTAAAATAGTAATTCAAACTTTGGTTTCTTATTGGTGAGTAGAATGGTGATATTGCTCTTAAAGAATGTTCTGAACCATCTGGTCAACCAGTTAGGAACCATGATAAAGGGGAAAAAAAAAAATCTAAAACCAAAATCCCATGACTTTTCCTATGGGATGCCTCCATAAAATTGTTATTTTAAAATTTTGTTGCTGTTAAGGAATTTTATATTCTAAGAATTCATTTTAAACACACACACATGTATATAATGTACTAAGTGTGGAATGGATGAATTAATTGAGAACATTAAGAACAAGTGTTATGTCTTTAAATATTAACATGTAACAAGGGATAGCCTAGTTCTGGGGGATTAATGCATTGTATTTTTTTTTCATCATTTTTTTTGTTAAACTTTTTAAAGATGTAAATCTAAAGTATGTTGCAGATTCATCTTGCTTAGATTCTATTCAAGGCAATAAGATGAAGTGATTCAAGATGGGTTTATTACTTCAAAACCAAAAACTTCACACTGAATTTATGTTAAGTAAACTAGTACATATGGTTTAGAATGAAGCTGGCTTCCATCAGATAATGTATATTACATTAAAGAGAAGAAGCTTTAGTTATTGAATAAATGCTTCTAAAGTATAGACAACCATCTCTGCAAGGGTGCAAAATTGAAGGCTTAGAGAAGCATAAACACATTTGGCTATGCATTTTTGGATTTCATACTCTGTTTTGTACTTACGAAATTTGAATTTCATTCTAGTCATTTATTTTGTTTGGCTTCCTCTAATTAGCTTTCTTACCGATTAAACAGATATCAAAGTTAATCTTTACCAATTCAGGGAGTGCTATTTTGGCATTAGCATCAAATGCCACTCACCTGCTCTGGAAATGGCAACGAAATGAACGTAATGCATCGGGCAAGGTACTAGTGTACAAAATTGTTTTCATCATCTGTAGTTTCTCGTTTAAATTTTTTTGTAAAATGCATTCGACTGTATTCTAGAGATTATCGGTTGAATCATGTAGGCGACTGCCAGTGTGCTGCCTCAGTTATGGCAACCAGCAAGTGGCATTCTTATGACGAATGATATTACTGACACAAATCCTGAAGAGGCTGTTCCCTGCTTCGCTTTATCCAAGAATGACTCTTATGTAATGTCAGCATCAGGAGGAAAGATTTCCTTATTTAATATGATGACATTTAAGGTAACCCATGAATCCTGGTATATAGATATTTAGTTTTCTGTCCATATATCTCTCCATCCATTAATGATTTGAATAAGCATTATCATTTTTGGATAACTGCAGATGATGGCAACTTTTATGGCACCGCCTCCAGCAGCAACATTTCTTGCTTTCCATCCCCAAGATAATAATATTATTGCTATTGGCATGGATGATTCATCGATTCAGATATATAACGTCCGTGTAGATGAGGTAGGATGCAGCTTGTGTGCAATTATTTGCATAAATTTTGACAAGCAGCAGTTCTTACCCTCCATTTTCTTCATTCAGGTTAAGAGCAAACTTAAGGGTCACTCCAAAAGAATTACAGGCCTTGCCTTCTCTCATGTACTAAATGTGCTAGTCTCATCTGGAGCTGATGCTCAGGTATTTATTTTTCTATTTCTGATACATGCAACAGGAAATTGGCTTCCCCTATGGGTTTTTTGCTTTGAGATTGTTCGTCATCTCTCTTTCCATAAATTTTCTTTATATTGCCTTATCTTAAGATTAACTTTCTTTTTCACTATTTTGATTACATGATAAGAAACAATTTGTTCATATTTAATGAACTGACTCTCCACTGCATCTTGGTAGTATCATTAATGAACACTTCCCGGATCTTGAATGATTAGACCTTCTGTTCTCCTGGTCCCTATTGTGAAACTATATTTGGATGTTTTGACATTTGTTCACTGATCTGTAATCATGCTGCTGTTCTTTCTCTTTCAGCTTTGTGTATGGAGCACTGATGGATGGGAAAAGCAGAAGGCCAGATTCTTGCCAGTTCCAGCTGGAAGGACTACAACAGCAATTTCAGACACGCGTGTACAATTCCATCAAGATCAGCTTCATTTCCTCCTTGTGCATGAGACTCAGCTGGCCATATATGAAACAACAAAGCTAGATTGTGTAAAGCAGGTATCTTTTGATTGTATTCCACTCTAGTGTGGAACTAATTTCTTGATCTAATGACCTAAATTTTGTGTTTTTTTTTTCTTTTTTTTTTTTTTTTTTTTTGTTTTAGTGGGTCCCCCGGGAATCTTCTGCTTCAATAACTAATGCAACATTCTCTTGTGATAGCCAACTGGTATATGCTAGCTTTTTAGATGCGACTGTCTGCATCTTTAACTCTGCAAGCCTCAGGCTACGTTGTCGAATTAATCCTTCTGCTTATCTTCCTTCTAGTATCAGGTGCCTCATCTAGTTTTTTGCTCATAACATATATAATATTATTTTCCCTTTTATATGACATGTTTCAATTTTTTAGAGCCTCTGTTACAACTAACATCTTTCATAATTATCCCTTGGCCTTTAGACACTTTGCCATTCTATATACCCACAACTTTTAAATCTTAGTTGAGAAATTTTCAGTGTAAATTGATGCTTAATAAAAGTGTATATTTTGGTTTTTTGCCTTTCCTACAGTTAATATTGCAAAATAAAACTACCATAAAACACAAAAAGGAGTAGTATTGAAATTAACAAGACTCTGCTAGTGTAAAATTATAATGTGGAAGAAACAATCTTCTCAAACATGTGGCCAGCAATTTGAGTTAAACTGAAATATTTTCTTTCTACGAAGTACAATGTTGTGTTGAGTTGAGAGTTATCTTTACAGGAAAAAGAGATCCTTTTCAAACTATTTGAATACTATTTTCCTCTTTTCTGCCTTTACCTTCTATGTTTTGTAGTTATTACTTGATAGGCTATATCTAAACGTATTAGACGGTGAAGATCTGTTAGATTCTGGTAAACAGTCATAGGCAAATTCAAAGTAGTTTCCTGTTATAATGCGCCCAAAATTGTTATTTGCATCTAAACTCTGAAATTTCCTATTCTGATTTTGAGACTGGTGATGTTCCAACTCATCTTTTATTACCGTTCCTTACCAACATCATTTTCTTCTATGTTACAGTTCTAGCGTCCACCCACTTGTAATTGCTGCACATCCACAAGAAGCCAATCAGTTTGCTTTGGGCCTTTCAGATGGAGGGGTTCATGTATTTGAACCTCTTGAATCTGAAGGCAAATGGGGAGTGCCTCAACCTATTGAAAATGGTTCAGCAAGCAGCACACCGGCTCCAGCTCCAACTCCAGTTGGAGCCACTGCTTCAGAACAAGCTCAGAGATAAGGAGCAGGTGCCAAAGCACAAGTTCTCTTTTTCATATTGCTTGGTTTTGCTGGGTAGTTTCTATTTAGGTATGCTTTATATAATCAAATTAGGAGCTCCCAAGCCATCTTTTTTAACCATATAAATTTCCTTTTGTTTATATTATATGGCTGATTTCTCATCCCTAACTTCATATTCCCTTCTTTAATCTGCAGTTCGAGAATCAAGATATGGGACCAGAGAACAAGAAGCAGATATGTAGATTTAACATGTTTAGTAGATATAATATACATAAACTTATAATGCTGTAGTAACACAGATAGTGAAGTGTTATCCTTGTCCTCTCCTTATTTCCTCTCTGGAGGGTAAAATTCTCAAGAGGAAAGATTTAATGTCCTCTCCTAGTTATTTATTTCCCATACATTTTCTCAGTTTATATAATGTAATAGCAAATGCTGCTTTACACCTTTCTCTTTGCCTCATGTTTCCTTCAAAAAGTGTGCCTCTCTTTGGTTACTTTTGTGGACTACAATTCGGCATGTCCATGCTAACACCAAGATTTTCCCTCCATTTAACCAATTTAGATTCCAAAATTTACTTGCATTTCTGGGTTTATATCTTGAAAGCAATTTCAAGCATTCAGCATGAATGTGGAATTTCAAGCATTACATGCACGTTCTTCCTACCATTAGGACTTTAAGATGGTGATGTTCCTGCCTTTGACCAGAGACATGATAATAGTATACATTTTCTTGTTCACATCCCACCCCCTCTCCTTCCAATGCCAATCTAACAAAAGGGTGTGGAATGGTACTATGGAAAAATCCAAAATATGTAACTTCATAGTGAAAAATACAGTGGAATCGAAAAGTTGTCAATTTACTTGACGTAAATACAAGTACAAACAAGTGGGGCCAAAGGCAATGCCATCCTCCTAACCCCACCATGATAAACTGGGTTGAGGAGGACCCATGACAGCCAGACACCCAAAAATATACAAAGATAGAAAGAAAACAACAATGATATCATCAACTCTTGAGGAATATATGAGCATCCCTCTGTCATGTCTGGTAGAGGTAGTTAGGTTTTTTATGCAATGGGATTATTAACAACTACTATTCATCAAAATTTTTTTTTTTTTTGAAGTTTTGGTTGTGATTTGCATGCGCATGCACATAAAATAAAGTGAAATAGAAAAGACTATTACAATAATTATGTTGGAATGGGATGCCTCATGAGTCATGCCTCTACCCCTAGTTGTTATGTTGTAATAAAATCTACAAATTCAGCTACTACTCCCATAAATATAATGTCCACACCAACCAACTAACATCACTTATACCATGATTGCATAACTAACTTGTAATAATCTTTTGCAATTTAAATCATGAGATAAGATGTTTCTACTTAAAAGCCTGTTGGGGGGCAAAGTCTGATGATCAAAATCAAGAGTGGAAATGGCTAAAAGTACCAAGTAGTTGAGGGCATTCATGTAATAACTTACCAAATGGAAGTGCCAACACCCTTTGGGAGGTGTCTCAATACTTCGAGCCTTTAAGACAAATCTCATACTGATTAGGCACGTGATGGATCTCAAATTTGTAAGTGCACATCCAATATTACAATTCATGGGCAGACATGTATATCAGATATTTAACCTCTTATTGTTTGTCTTAATCAAAATAAATATCTATGAAATATTCCAATTCACAAGTCACATTAGATTGGGATGGGAACAAAGGAAAAAGTAGCAGTCCGTGAGTTGAGAAGAGTTCAAAAATCGAATAGATTGTGGGTTGCATGTGAAATGTGGGAGTGGGGAGACCATATGGAAATTTCAACACTGCATTTTCACATGCCACTCAACAATAACAACAAAAAAAAAAATCACTCCTGAAGTTGGACGCACCCAGCGACAAGACAGTTTTTAGCCAAATAAGGTGATGGTGTGGGTCCTTCCACGTTCTCTTTTCTTGTATCTTCATTCTCATTTTCTTTTTTATCGACTAAGAAAAATCTATAGTAATAGGGAGTACAACGCGTATTCCAATTCCTTACGAAAATAAGAAGGTAAAATTTAATGCTAACATAAAAAAAAACAAAAAAATTGCAAACATCATTCTCTCATAGACTTTTGTGTTTGGAAAATTTGTTTAAACATGAAAATTTTCATAGTGGGGTTGTAAAATTGGGGCTAAAGTATGTATTTAGTGCTTTTATCATATTAAATTTGAAACTTTTAATCCATCATTTTATATTATGAAATCTTCAATTTTTGAACTTAAAAGTTTAAAAAGGATTTACCTTTTATACCAAGGAATCTGTTAACTCTCCATTAAAATAAAAATAAAATATTTAAAAAAAATTAAAAATAATTAATGAATGACTTTATCATATACACGAAAATAGTACTAGACATCTATAATTAAATTGAGCAATTCACTCAATCTAAAGAAATAAATCTAATTGATATTAAAAAAATTTTCTTGACTGTATTCTTTTGATTTCTTGGACTTTTTATCTTATTTCAATCAATAAATTTTCTTTAATCACAATTAGAATTTTTTCTTCGATTGAGCCAATCACTTGATTTAATTACAGATATCTAATACTATTTTAGTGTATGTGAGAAAGTCATTTATTATTTTTTTTTAGTTTATTGTTTTTTATTTTTAAAATTTTAAAACTAAATTATTATATTTTTAATCTTTGAAAATAGATCCTGTAAATATTTTATTCTTGTTTTAACAAAGAGTTAACGAATTTCGTTAGTTTAGAAACTAAAATCTTCTAACCTTTAAATGCAAGGACTAAAAACATCATAATATAAGATAAGGGTTTAAAAACTTTGAATTTAATAAGATAAAGGGGTAAATATATACTTAAGCCTAAAATCGGTTACCAAGCAATGAGGCATAAACTTTAAATGTTAAATTTAATGGTAAATAAATATCATTTTCTAAGTTAAGGTCAGAGTTAAAGTTCTTTTCCTATATAAATTATGTTATTATATCAACAAAAATTTGATTAAGTTAGTATTTATTAACTTAAAATATTTTTGATTACCAATTAACATTTGAGATTCAAAGTTTAAACCTTTATAATATTAGTAACTAATCTTTTAATGTATAAAAAAAATTATATTATCATGAATTTATAATAACTTTTATGATTTTTATTGGGGTACAAGTAACACATTTTTGTCGTTTAACACATAATATCAACCAATAAATACATCATGATACAAACAATTTACTAAATTAGAAAGTGTTCCTCTATTATATGTCTTAAGATCTTAGAAGTGCATTAATTGCAATTCTTTCTTAATAATTATTATAAAAAAGAGTAATTGATTTTAATTTTATCAACCATACTATTAAAATTATGCACGTATTGTTAGAGTTAAAAATATTAAATTTTATATTTTTTTATATAAATTCACAAAAAAAAATAATTAATATACCATTAACCTTTCCCTAACAAGCCTATTTACAAACTAGCTCGAGGGTTGATTGCCTATTCTAGACTTTTTTATGAATCAAATTCCTAAAGTCAAATTCTAATGCCTTTAAAAAAAACTCTTTTAGAATTTATTATTTAATTATCATTAACTCTATGGTTTTCATCAATTTCATGCCTTTAACCTTTATAGAAAGTGGTCAAGCATGTCTGCCGGCCAGCTAACACTTTCTTCTGCCGTTTTCTTTCCTTTTTAACCGTTCTTAAAATTCCCACATAAATGATAAAATATGTAAAAATTAGGGAGGTGAGTTTTAACATAAAATTTGTATTTAATATAAAATTAATGAATAATACATAAAGTAATATTCCTTGTATTTAACTCATGCTTCTTTGTTAATTTTATCAAGCTTTCCTCACTTGCAGACTTAATATAACTTTGAGTTTTGTTATGATGACTCACGTACAGATCTGATCTGTCACATGGATTTTAGACTAATAAATGGTCTTGAAATACCCTTTCCTCATACAATCCTGAATTATCATAGGATCGTAGGTTTAGTAAAAAAAAAAATATAGATTCTAATATCATGTAAAAATTAAGTGTGTGATATGTGAATTTTAATAAAAAACTTTTATTTAATCTAAAACTAATTGAAAGCAATCTTCTTTATATTCAAGTCACATATCTTTTTATTACTTTATCAATATGAAATTTCTCACTTAACAAAATATAAATATCACAACAACGAAAATAAATCAATAAATTGATTGATGTGAATCTTCTCATGAAGAGTATTATGGTATATAATTTCTAATAAAACATGATAAACGTGCGGAATATTTTTCTTACTCTAATTTGTAAATTTTTATCATTAATTTTTTGTTTAGGGATAACAAATGTAATTAATGATATGCATTACAAGTTTAATAGCATATTATATTTGAACAAAATATTGTGAACAAAACATTGTATTCATAATTCATAGTATTATCGTTTTTTATAATACTTTTTTGTTTCCTCAAATGGCAAAACTTTATGTTATGTCCTAAACTTATTCTACATTTTCAATTAAATTCTTAAATTTTTATTGAAATAAATAAGTTTATGAACTTCATAATCTAGGCAATTTAATCCTCTTTCTTTACGGCTAATTTAATACTTGCTTTTGTCTTGCTTGCGTGAAGAATGTATTAATATATTATTACTTATGTGGTTCATATTGAGATTGTTCATGTAAATAAGGCATAAACAATCGTTTAGTTTACTATAAGAAAAATGGTTAAATTGTGCAAATCGCTAAATTCAAAAATTTATTTATTTCAATTAAAATCTAATAACTTAATCTATAATCTAAGATCAATTCAAGAACTTAACCTAAAGTTTTGCCTCTCAAATTTGCAATCTGTTTTTAGTGAACATTTTGCCCTACTAACTTTTGAACTGCTCCCTGGTTCCTCTGCCATCTAATTTTTTAAAAGTACTTGTGTCTTTTTTTAAAGTCGGCTTTAACTTAAAAAAAAAAAAAATTAAAGCTAAAATTTTGTAATTTTGTAAGTAGACACAAGTATAGGTTCCAAAAGAAATTTTATAATTTTGATGAAGAACCTTTGCTTTAGGCCGGTGAACATAGGCTCCACTTTTTAAGAGGACAGTGGTCAACTGTTCAAACTGATACCATGTTTATTGTGGATGCTACCTTCTATTATTAAAAAGTTGTAATTAACTAGCAGGAGAAAGACTAGACCTAGCAATACACTAGGAAAACAATAAATTTAAAGTCAAAGTATCTCATATTATGTTATCTACTTTTTCTTTTTCTTTATTGCAAGCAAAGTAGATTCTCAGTAAGATATGGGAAAAACTTTATTGCATCAGTAGAATACAAGGGGCTTTTTTTTTTTATGACAGGATTCAAGATTAGCTGGTAGCCATTCTAAAGGAAGTTGAAATTTCTAGATTTGATTTCAAATGTAAGATTTTTACACCTTAAATTTAGTCAGTTAACGTACGTGACCAATTGTAAAAATTGACCCGGTAGCAAGAAAATA
>BPVZ01000194.1:216985-229562 GCA_020521535.1 Rubroshorea leprosula | reverse complement strand
CGCCTCCTACTATAATATATGTTTCTCAAAGCTTAAACCATAACTAGCATTGATATCTCACCACTCAAAAGCCATGGACTGGTTCTCTTGGCTCTCAAAAACTGGCCTTGACCCTTCCCTTGTGTATGAGTATGGCCTTGCTTTTTCCCACAATGAGCTTGAAGAAGAAGATATAGCATATTTCAACCATGAGTTTCTTCAGAGCATGGGAATATCCATAGCCAAACACAGGCTGGAAATTCTCAAGCTGGCTAGGAAGGACAGAGGAGTGACCCGAAGACCGGTGTCAAGACTTCTTGTGGCAATCAAGAGGACTAAGAGGTGCCTTTCTAGGTACATCAGGACACTGATTCGCCGGGAAGAATCGGCTCTTGTTGTTGTTCCGGCCAGTAGGGATTCTTATGGAAGCAGATGGAGGGGGACAATGTTGAAGAGGAACAAGAGGATGGTAGCGCCAAAGCAGGGGAGGTCTCCCCTGCTTCTCACAAATGGGAGTCCTTTGGTGGTGGCAGGGCATAGAATTGATGGCTTTTCGAGTCCGGTGGTTTATGATTGCCGGAAGGAGGAGAAAATGGACGGAGAGGAAGATGGATATTGGCCGGCAGCCATTGAAGAGATCAGGTGGGACACCATGTTTCAGGATCTGAAACCTACATGAAGGTTGGTTTCAATACCCTGCTTCTGTTCAATTTTCATCTGATATTGATTTTCGATGGTGAGAGATGGTTTTATTGCGTTCTTCCACCAGATTTTTCTCGGATCAAGTGTGCAGGAAGATTGAATTTTATGTTCTAACTTTAGTGGTGGGTCATCTTAGATGCATACTGGCTCTGTTTCAGCAATGAGATTGTCTCGCAATCTCTCAAAAATGTCTCCCCCCCGGTTTTTGTATCTTGTATTTTGTTGTTCTTTGGTTTTTGGGAAGGTCATTGTGTTGAACCTATTAGGTATGGAGATGTGCAGCAAGCCTAGAGGAAAAAAAAAAAAAAAACCAATAGTTTTCTTTTTCTTTTTCTTCATCTCTTTTTGGGTGGTAAAGTTTCATGTTTTAGATACCCAAATACATAGGAGAATTGGTATATTTATATTTTTCATGTATTAATTATGGTTATGAAAAAGTTAATTGGTTTTATTTCAATTCATATGTGCCAAAAACAAAAAATTTTGGATGGTTAAAATTGTGCAACTTAAACCATTAAATAGAGACAGTTCCACTTGATACTGGTTATCCTTTTATTTAATTATTTTGTTAGTTAGTGTAGTCTAAAAAACAAATGCAACTCAAAAAAAAGAAAAAAGAAAAAAAAAAAAGAATCATAGAACTCGACCCTTTTGCTGAAGAAACCATTCATAGAAACATTTATTGAAGTATATCCCAAAGTTCCCATAAGAAGTGACATAAATTCTCGTACTTGGGAAGTAGGATCAGAGGATCCTCAAATGGTAATATCACTTTGATGGTACAAAATTGACACTATAAGCTGACCAATCAGAACTAACCAGGGGAAGGCACAAAATACAGCAAATTTTGTAGCACAAAATACAGCAAATTTTGTAGTACAAAAACAGGCAAGCGGGAAGCCATATATGAATCTCCAAAGAGTCAGTGGTGCGAAGCTTGAGGCAAACAAAAGGAACCTGAAGCGTAAAGCATCTTGTAAACAGGTCGTATCCTTTTAGTCAGAATGACGCATACGATGGTTCCCAGGCCACAGACTCCAGCTAATACCAGGAATGTGAGTCTAAAACAGTCGGGACCCAGGCACGTAGAGCTCCCT
This sequence comes from Rubroshorea leprosula, assembly GCA_020521535.1. Lineage (NCBI taxonomy): Eukaryota > Viridiplantae > Streptophyta > Magnoliopsida > Malvales > Dipterocarpaceae > Rubroshorea > Rubroshorea leprosula. Next base: position 227,784 of record BPVZ01000194.1, on the reverse strand, counting down.
TGCTTCGCAGCTTCAAGATCATACACATACCCCGCTAGCAGACCTGAGAAAAGAAGGGCACCAATAGGATTGCCTAGCACCATGAAATTATAAATGATGCCAAAGTGTTTCAAGCCAAAAAGCTCAGAGGCAGTGGGAACCATGAGAGCATACTGAAACCCGTAGCACACACCAAGAATACAAGTGGAAATGTAAAGGGAGCCACTGAATGCCAATGCAAACATCACGAATGCTAAGATCATGAGTATCAATGTGCATGTCATCCACAATGTCCGAGGTATAGTTTTGGACCTGCAAGACCACATATCTACCCTTTTACAAAACGCTCTCAATATTAAGAAAATGCTCAGGACACAGTAAAAATTTACATGACAAAAGCCAGGGGGCAGAAACAAAACTCAGAAAGAATTTTTTGTTCAGTACAAGGTATAATTACAAGTCATCTCATTAAGTATGTGTCAACCAACAAATCACAATTCTACAATTAAATCACAGAATCAACTCACTAATTACAAGGTAGGACTTGAACCTAGAAGTTCAAGATTCTAGGATCCCTACCTTATGTACCTTAACACTAACCCAAGGCTTCATTGGTAAGGCAACTAAAGAAATGCTGTACAAGATTTTGAAGAAAAATTCAACCACAATGCTGGAGACAATACCCTCCCACCCAAAGAGGAAAGAGGAAATTAAGGCAAAGAATTCATGTTAAGAGGTGATGAACAATTAAGCAAAGAACTTTCAGAGGGACTGCATAATTATATGATTAGATGAATTCATGCCATGGTATCTAACTAAAAATTCAGCCCTGCTTTACAGCTTTTTAAAGAACCAAAGGCGACATTTACATACTAACCATGCAACTTGTTAAGCAAAATGTAACAAATACTGACCTGACAAAGTGTTCAGAAATAGCACCAGAGCCAAGGCGACCAACAAAATTGAAAAAGCTGAAGAGACACAATAATATTGTCGTATCATCAACACCAAAAGCCACTCCAATTTGAGCCAAATTATTAAGAACAGTAACACCAGGGCCAACTCCAAGAAAATATGTAAACCAAAGAAGCCAAAAATCGGCCTTGATTAAAGCTTCACGAAATGTGAAATCCTCCCCCCTCCTGGGTGGTCTTCTTCTCTCCTTCACTGCCCCCTCCCCCTCAGCCAGGAGAGTTTCCACATCTGAAACATCACCGTTGTCAAACAAACTCCCAAGGTCTGAAGCTGATGGATTTGGTGTTACTAAAGGCTCTGTTTGGGTTGAATATGCTTCTCCCTGGACCAATTGCTGTCTGACTGAAGGATCTGATTGGTTGGAATATTCCTCACCCTGGTCCAAGTGCCCTGAAGAACCCGCTAGCGGTGTAGATTTCTTCCCATTATTTGGAAAAAGAGTCATTTTGACCGGAATTCCCAGAGGAGAAATTAAGAAAATAACCATAATTGCAACTAGAATGTAACAAAGAGCATCACTTAGAGAAACCACATCATATATGATTGTGATTGTCAGCAGATAGACAGCAAGCAAAACACTAGCAGCTTGGGTGTAAACAAAATGAACGTGAACTGAAGAGTCTTCTCCAGAGGGAGTACAAGGCCGGACAAAGTACATCATGGCTAAACATATTACAGGAAGGCCAAGAGTAAGGAATAATAACAGTTTTGAAGCAGACTGTCCTAGTAGCAAACTGTATATCACAGTATATACAGCAGCACTGATCCCAACATAACCTTTGAGGATGCCAGAAACAGTGCCTCTACTTAGGGGGAAGTTCCTCATGTTAGTTACTAGCACTGCTGTGCCAAACCATGCATTGCTATTAGCTGCAACAACAAGTGCAATCCATAACTGCCATAGCAGGGAGAATAGGAGTCGTAAGTACATTAGCTTGAACAGGAACATACTGCACAAAGACTGGCTAAAAGAAAGAACTAAATGCATAAAAATGAGAAAATAAATCTGACACTTCTAACAATTAAACATTTTGTTCCATTGGCACATGCAATTATTGACTACTTCAATAATTTCTTTGAATTTTTATCATTTTTCCATTCTATTTCTGCATATATCAGGAGACCTGAGAGGTGGAAAAAAAAAAAAAAAGGGAACATGAATCCCTTCTCCAACTAAGAGACATAGATAAGATGCTACAGGACCCCCCCAACCAAAAAGAAAAAAAAAATTATGACTCAATCATACATTTGCACAGTGAACTTCAGATGAGTTTTAATTTGCCTCCCATGAGTAGCGTCCAGCCAACATCATGGTACAGTCTAATATATCCAGAAGAAAATTCTCCATCCCCAAATTTAAGGAGATATTATGCCAGAATTTCATTCCTCCACAAATAATAATAAATAAATAATAACAATGAAAAAAGGAATGTTGATTGTAAACCAGTTTACCTGTTTGCTAAAAACAGCACACGAAATAGAGACAAGAATTACTGTGATTTCTATGTTCCTCAATATATATATATATATATATATATATTTTATGCCCTTTAGACCATGGGGGATTACTTGGTCTAATTTGTTTGATCCAAAGGATTCAATTCCCCCAATTCTTTAATAAAATCCATTAACTATCAATGTTCTAAGTTTACAAGTTCACATGGTAACTCAGCATCAACTAATAGCAAGGAAATAGCCATCTGTATCGAGTAATTTGCCCAGATTAATTAGATTGCTTAATTATCAAGTATCAACCTATGGTGCCTCAGACAACCGTTTAACATGATGAGTTTTACTAAATCTATGAAGGGAATTGCCTCAAAACTTATTCTCCACTCTCTTAAGGAAAGGAAGAATTATAATAGAACAAAACCTAATGAACAAATATAGCAGGAATAGAGAACCTACTCTTAGAAACTAGAAACCAGAGAAAAAGGTCAGGCAACTTTGATTCCCTCCCCAATTGCTCCGTAAGCAACTACAGGTAATAAAGAGGTGGTGAATTTCTATGTTCAACCTTTTTCTTTCGACCAACCAATTATATTCTCCATAATACTTGCCTTTTTTGTTTCACCTTAACCTTCAAAACATTAGTTTGAAAACTGAATTTTACAAAGCATTGAGATGGCCACGTTTATTGTAGTTTTGATGCTTACAGGATACCAAACTAGTGCTAAGTACTGTCCTTTCCAGGCACTAGCTTGAACCATGGCCATTTACTGCCAGTTCAAGAAATAGCATATGTGTTTCTCAAATATCACCAAGGATGCCTTGTAAAAACCAAAAAGCTTATATTTTTTAAACCACTGTAAGCAGAAAGGACTGTATGCCTAGCAGTTACCATGTGCGCTGAATTTTATCCCAATCTTATAGATTAGGCATCTTTATTAGCATCGGGCACATTTAGACGATCATACCAAATAAGTGGTTTGTTTCATTAGATTTTATCAAACATGATAAGCGTTGTGAGGAGGTATCCTAGTCAATCAAAGATTGGGAAAGGAGAAAACAACCCAAAACCTATTCTAAACAAAGCAAATTTAGAAGAATTATGATGGAATGTACTGGGATTGCAAACAGATAAGCAACCAGGCTGTAGAAATGAAATAAGACCCACTAATGAATGGTAAAGATAACTTTAACATAATCAAATTCACATCTTTGATCTTACCTAACGGCCAAAAGGAAAATCTAATTAACAAGCTGAAATAAAATTGAATACCGACATAAACTGGCACCAAAATTTACTTACCACCCAGTAAGGCATGTCAACAGCAGGCTGCGTAACAGCAAGCCAGAGAGAACCATATCCCAAGAAACAAGCAACAACTCCAACAAGAAGAACAGCCCATATAGGAAACTTGTTGCAAGCAATACCAGCAAGCAAACCCATATTCTCTCCAATGTCATTAGCCACACCCAAGATGGTAACCTGCTGCTGGTCGAATCCCAGAACCGATTTCAGGGTACAAGAATAGAGGGGGAAGTTGTAGCCGTTTCCGGCACATATCTGAACCCAAACTGCAGCAGCCAAGCCCACCCATGGGGGCCTGCTCCCCGCTTTGAGCACTTGCCTCTTGGGCATTTGTTAATGATCTCGCGGGTCTGGTATTGTGAGTGGATCGCCACTGTTAATGGTGCTGAGAGCACAGCCCCAGAACGGAAACGTGGAGATGAATTAGACTCTGTTGTAGTAACTACTTTTTAATAAAATCCAAACCAGGTTGGTTTTGTTTCAACAAAATAACGAGTTAGGCATGGGGGTAGATTCTGAGGGATTGAAAGTTAGGAAGGGATTGTTTGTTTGCATCCATGAAGGAAGCAATGATTTAAAGAAAAGACAGAAAGAGTTCAGAAGGTAGATGAACAGAGTTGTATTTGTCAATATAAACATATAGTACAGTTTTCTTCCCAAAAGGAGTTATATTATGAAAAGTTGAATTTTATGTAAGTTTAAAGTTAAATGTTAGGACACCGGCCTTTTGGGTTAAGTTTCCTTTTAGTCATTCTGAAGGTGTAGTCTTTTTTTTAGTAGGTTCAAAGATTGAATCATACCCTCACTACATTTTTTTTTTTTTTTTTAAGTTTCAAGTTTAAATCTTATTTTCATTACATTGTTCAAAACAAAAAATAAAAAGTTAAATGTTAGGACGCATTTTTGGGCCTAGTAGTCCAATTGCTTTAAACCCCTTTAAAAAGTACATCCTTCAACTCTTAGGTTGGGGTTCGAACCCCCACCCCCTATATTGTATATTGTTTAAAAAAAAAAAATCTAAAAAAAAAAAAAAAAAGTTAAATGTTAGGATGTAAATAGATTAATAGCAATTTTTTTTTGGTTAAAAATAAGAGTAATTGAATTTGAATAATATGATATATAAATTGATTAAAATAAGAGGTAAAAAAAATTATTTTTCATTATACATTTAACATTTAAATAAAAAATAAAGATTTACATTTTGAATTATCTAGTTTTTTGTACAATGATTATATATTTTATTGTAAAATATATCTTTTAATTTTAAAATTAAGGTATAAATTCTCCTTCTTAAAATTGTAATCTATTAAAAAAAAATTCACATATCCCGAATCTTTCCTTTCTCGCAATTGATCAAATTGAATTTTAGAGGAGATGCAAATAAAATAGAAATAGGTAGAAAATGAAACTTTTACTGAAAACATTAGAATATTTCTCCACTTTTCTTCAATCAAAATAAAAAATTAAAAAATAAATAAAGAAGAGATGGCATATTAAGGGAATATTCCATTTGTGACAACGATGTGAAATAGAAGAGATAAAAACGCTATAATAAATCATACATTAGCCATCGTGAAAAAGAAGAAACGACTAAAACCAATAATTCTTTGATTTTGCATTTTTTTAATTTTTTCTGATACACAAGTTTAGGATGCGGCGAGATCCTCCCATTCCAATATTAGATCATGTCACCAAGCTGTGATACTTACCCATCACTATTTATAAGGTAACATGAATTATGTGATCTTAAAATAAAACTATTTATTCTCTCAATTACAAACTTAAAATTTAATTAATAATCTTTGCATACTAAAAAAAGAGATAACTTAACAATAATTTATTGATTCGAATGAAAAAAATTCAATTCCTTTCAAATAAAATCTTAAAATCAAGTCTTATAAATAAAAAAAATAGACGTTAGGAAAATTTTCTTTTATAGGTTTGACTTTGACATGATTTCATTTCAAATTAATTATGATTTAATGTAATTTTGAAATACCAAAAAATTAATAAACAAAAAAAAAAGGGATAATCTAAAAAATTAAATCTTCCTAATTTTAAGACAACGTCGACCATTATCTTGCTAATAAAAAAAAAAAGAAGAAGAGAGGAGATAATCTAAGAAATTAAATCTTCCTAATTCTGAGCCAACATCATCTTTCCTTGCTCAGTTATGGACAAAGGATGTACCAAAAAGGTGGGATTGGCTAATAGGTTAAATTTGTGAACAATTTAAATAATTTAATAATAATTTTTTTATTAAAAATAAAAAAATTTAAATTTAAATTATATAATATATAAATAAAATTGATTAAAAAATAAAAAAATATTAATTTTTATCATGCATGCAAGATAAAAACAAAAAACAAAAAACAAAAAAAACCTAATGGTCTGAATTCATAGACTTTTTCTTGTGTTGTAAGTTGGCAGCCAACATTTGCCACGTTATCCAAATTAGACAACAAAAAAACACATGGGGTGGCGGAGGCATGGTTGTTGAGCAGTGTGACTGAACATTAGAAATAGTTTTGAAATGGAGGAGCTAGCTGAATCACATGTTTAGGAGAATGACATGAAGTGATGATCTCGGGCACTTTCATGGCCACACAAAACAAGGATATGGCCAAAAAGAAAAAAACAAATTATGTGTATGGTTGGTTGGATTATTAAGAGAGTTGTAATTGTCAATTAATAATTAAAAAATTAATATTTATTATTTAATAATTTAAAATTAATTTTTATATTAATATTTTTAAATAATTTAATTATTTATTTATAAAATCAATTAAATTAGATAAATTTAATATTTTTGTATAACGTTAATACTCCATAACTGATGATTTCATTGTTTGTTTGAAAATTAAAGATTTGGAGTTGAAATCATCCACACAGATCCGCAGCAGGTAATTGAATTTGAAAATAGCAAGCTTTGGATTGGAGTTGTATTGTATCCTAGGTCAATATAGTATGCGAGTAGAAAGTGATAGGAAACATACAATTTGTTTTTTTTTTTTAACACAAAAAAATACAATATTAAATTAGTATCTATTTGAAGAAAATTGAGTCTGAAACTTGACGTGCGAACTAAAGTGTGTTTCACCTATTTTTAATTTTGAAGAAATGTGACCATCACTGCGGTGACATGGGGAATGCCAAATATATGATTTGTTTGGTTTAGACTTTAGAGTCTTAATTTGGAATATAGAATTGGGACTTGGCCCTTGCTTATTCCCCTTTTCCAGCAAGTGCAAAGATTGAGATCCGTATCAACTTTACCACTTAATTATGAGGAGATCGAGTTGGTGGAAACTCACAAGTGAGGCCAAATAGACACATCATGGATGCCACTTTAAGAAATCAAGCTCATGAATAATCTGTATCTCTATATTCTCTACTTCTTACTAATGATTGAGATACCCTACTATTTGTTTCTAAGTTTTGCTAATGGAGTTGGGAAATGGATTAAAAATCTCTCGAAGTAACTCATGCCTCAAACAATGGATGTGAAAGTTTAGTTTCTTGAAATGAATGGTGCTATTTGCTATGCCATCTAGTAAAGTCTAGAAAGTATACATAAACACAAGCCTTGAACCAGAACAAGCCTGTCCCAGTCCAATTTAGTGCACGTTCCAAGTGTCGTTAGGGTCATTTTCAACCATCAATGTAACAAAGATGGGCCCTATCCATCCCATGCTGAACTGGACTTACCTTTGTAATGGGTGTAGGAAGAATCGGCTTTCTCCAATCCAATAATTTCAGACTAACTGGGGAGTTGAATGCATTTTGACCCAAGCGGACCCTTCTAATGGTTTTTGAAGAAAATTTTTCTTAAACTTCTGTTTAATGAAATATTTGTTGTAAAACATTTTGACCCAAGTGTCATAATTCACTTAAGGGAAGGTTGAGAAGGCTGTAGGTTCAAAATCTGTCTGAAAATAATTTATGTTAACCCGTACTTGACATTAAAAAAAAAAAAATCAAGAAATCAATTCTAGAATAACAAATAAATCGATGTCGGTATGAAACAAAATTGTTTTTTCTTTTTTGTTATTCATTTGTAATTGACATATTATTGCAGTTCCTAACCAATTTGAACATAATTGACAATTTGCTTAAGAATATATGTTTGATAAAAAAAAAATATTTTACATTAGACTATTTCGGTGTATATTTAATTGTGTCTCGCTATATTTTTGGCCAATTTTAGAGTGTGTGCATGCAGTGTATATAGATGAAGATCTGAAAGTCAGACCCTGCTTAAGGGTCGTGGGTATTAAACAAATAGCCTAGATTCTCGGAACTCAGGAGCTCGTACATTTGTAATCCCAAGTCTAGCTGTCAGCACTAACATTTATCTAGACAATTATTATGTCGTTTATACAATTGCACAAGTTATCACTGATATTTTTCCTTTTAACAATTCTAACATTATTTATAGGTATTTATGATAATGGGGGAAATGAGTTTTATGAGATTTGAATACGTTACCTAATATTTCTAATTCAAAATTTAATGTCACTGGAGTATAACGGATCATTTGTTATCACTGATATTTTTCTTTTTAACAATTCTAACATTATTTACAGTTATTTATGAGAATAAGAGAAATGAGTTTTACGAGGTTTGAATACGTTACCTAACATTCCTAACTCAAAATTCAATTTCACTGGAGTATAACGGACCATTTGTTGTCACTGATATTTTATTTGTTTTGATTTCTGAAATTTAAATTTTAAAACAATTATCAAGTTTCTTAAAGAAGAGGCAAATAATTAACCTCTTAATCTCTCCTGTAAAACATTGGATTTCAATACCCAAACCTTATGTATAAGGAAAAAAAAAAAAAACCCCATATATGCCATGTAGTGCCCAGTTACTGAGTCGTAAAAAAACTCACTGAGTCAACTCGACTGATTTACTCAAAAAGCTATGACACAAAACCCTAACGCTTCACGAATCTTTAGCTATGGACATGATCGAGAGCCGGCTGGGTTTCGGTTCGAAAGTGGCTCGGCGGCGTTGCTGGTGCGACGACGGCCTGATCAAGGCAGACAAAGATCTCTTCACGAGATCTCCCTCCACTCCACCAATCCTCACCAGAGAATTCACCATTGCGGATCTCCTGAAATTCAATGCATTACTCGAGTGATATCCCTGCGATTGGTGACGTCTGTGGAGGGAACAGCGAAACGATCCTGGATGCGTGGTAGGAGAGCACGTACAAGTCTTCGTCTGATGGCCACCGGAAGAGACCGCATTCTTGTTCTGGGAAATTTGGCTCCTCAGCGAAACCGAATGGCCAGGAGAAGCCTTCCGATCTTTGACGGAGAACCAAAAGGAAGACGACGACTGAGAATTGCTCCGTCCGTACAGACTGACACGAGTAGGAGAAGTGGCACTTGCGAATGATGTTGAAGCGAATTTCGCACTCGACGAAGCGAATTTCGAAGGTGAGAAATCTGAATCGTCAAATTTGTTTCTCGGAGACCGCGCCGACATCTGGCTCTTATACTTAAGCGAATTCCAATTTGTTCTGCAGAAAGCGGCGTTTGGATCGGAGATATTCTGTTTGTAAATCTGAATCCGGACGGCGACAGGGGGTATTTATCGGAGGGGTTCTGGGCACGTTGTAATTTAAGGTTGTCTTGGGGGCGCAATTAAGAGCGGGTTTTTCTTTTTTTCCTTTTTCTTTTTTCTTTTTTATTTTTTAACTTTGTCTTCAAAAACAACTTTGTAAAAGTCGTTTATAAATTATAGCTACACAACAATTACATCGATAACACTCTAGTTCTTAAGTATCAACAAAATTAAAATCAAAATAAAAAATCAAAACTTTTTGAGGTTTAAAATTTTAAGATTGTTTATAAAATAATTTAAATATTTTTAATAAATATTTTTACAGATTAATTTATTAAAAATATTTTAATATTTTTATTATTATTTTTAACATTTTAATTTTTACTACTTTGGTCTAATTTTGATGGATCTAAGTTTTAATTTTAAAAAGTTTAAATTTAATTATTTTCTTTTAAGATATCATGTAATACATTTATTATAATTTTAACTTTATTTTAAAAGATGATAAAGATCTATACTATTAAATAAGGAGCCAAATCTCTCCAACTCTACCTTGCCAAAAACACCCTAGCCTATCTTTTTTTGCCTTTCTTGGGCTATCTTTTTTTCCTTTATTGGGCGATAGGCTTACTAAATACGTATGCTTTGTGGTTTTGGGATTTTTGTAACCATTTTACCTTCAAGTTTTCTTATTTATTTAGATTTTCTATAAGGATTTATTTACTTTTTGGGTTTCTAATGGAAGTTTTACCTCAATTAATTGGATTACATGATATGTGGTGACTAATAATGTGGTGTTTATTAGTCGTGTATAACATCAAATCTAATGATATTTTTCAAGTAGATTTGAAAAACTAGCTAGACAAGATAAGAGACTTAAAATTTTCAAGTGATCTCCTTATAAGTTAGTTGTTAGGGTTTATATTTACAAGGATTGCATAAGGGCAAGGGTTTTCATGTTTTTCATTGTTTTTTTATATTCATAGGGATTTTAATAAAAGTTAGAGGTTTTAAATTCGTGTTATATGATATGTATATGAGGTAGGTTAAAGATAATAGATGGTTAGCTTTTATTATATAATTCAAGATTAAAAAAAAAAGAAATAAAATACAAAACAAGTGTATTGACATTTTAAAAAAATAAACAACTAAATTTAAACTTTCTAAATTAAAAATTAAAAATTAAATTTAAGTACTAAAGTTGAATAAAAAGTATCAATTAATTATTACATGCCTATTTTATTTATAGAAAAACCTAAACCTAGCTAATAAAATTAAACAAAAAAAAGAGTAACGTATTCTGATTTTCCTCAATTTCATCTAACAAAATCAAAACATTGCTTCGGCAAAAAAAAAATCAAAACATTAGAGGGCGGCCATTGGTTTAGGAGAATGAAAATACCAAACGCAATATATATATATATATATATATATATATATATACCGAATGCTACGCGTCATTCATTTGAAACTTTGCATAAATTTTAGTTAGGCTCCCAAGTTGGCTCTATTT